>VMDR010000283.1:0-287404 GCA_007922815.1 Macrotus californicus | reverse complement strand
CCCCGCCGCGCGAGTCCTCTCCGCCCCTCCTACCGGTCTGGATGTAAGTTTCTTAGTTTCTTGGTTGTCGGACTTCCATACGGTTCGATTTTCTGTTAGTTCTGGTTGTTTTTTGTTTTAAAATTTGTTGTTGTCCTTCTTTTGGTTGTGAGAGGCGGCACAGTGTGTCTACCTACGCCTCCATCTTGGCCGGAAGTCCAATAAAACTTTATTTACAACAACAGGCGGCAGGTCGCCTGTGACCTACGAGCTCCTTCCTGTCCGCTCCTGTCCACAGACTCCTGGTCTAGAGTAACGGCAGGCAACCGGAAGCTGACTCTGAAATGTGCACTGGGAACTGAAGGGGATTAAAGGAGCGGCTGGAAGGCCAGGGCAGGCTCTGAGCGGAGGATGGGGGAGAAGGATCCTCCACAGCGATGACAGGGAGAGAGGAAACTCATATTTACTGAGTGATTAATGTGTGCCAGGCATTTTTCACGTATTTTACTTGTATCTACTCCTTTAATTTTCTCAACAAACCTGTAGAGCAGATACAGGTACCATCATCGCCCCCATTTCCCCGCTGAGGAGCCAGGATTCCTGCGCAGGCAGCCTGGCCCCAGGCCTGCATGCTCTACCCCACCTCCCTTCCCCACTGCAAGTCTCAACACTTTCACCAGGTGGGTGTCAGTAACCTCATTTCACAGGTGAACCCCTGCGGCACAGGGGCGATGAGAACTTGCCTGAGCCCACATCTGGTCCCTGAGCCTGCCCTTGATCCTAAGTCACCTGCCTTCCAAGCAAGTTCTCCTTCTGCTGCGTGTCTTCCTGCAGGGAATGCCCTTGACTGCGAAGCCAGTCTTGATGCCTCCTTGTCCTGGGCGATGACTCCCTGGCACGTGTGGCGATGGCGATGTCTTTTGGAGTGGGGCCAGGTGCTCTCCCTGCTCCTCCTGGGTGCTGTTGGGAGCCCCTAGGATGCTGGGGGCTGGGCTGGACACAGGGCCTCCATGTTACCCCCTCTTCTCATCACAGGCCAGAGAAAAGAAGGTGGCACCTTGATACCCCACTTGAAAAAGTCACTTGATTTTGTGCTTTTCAGTTATCTTCCATTGGGTTTCTACTGACCCAAGGAGGCTGCAAAAAGCATGGAGCAGGGGATGCCAGAGAAGCATTTTCCTACGTACATGTATAAATTGAAACAAAATTGGTCTCATGACTTAAATACAGCTTTACATTTTATTTTGTTTTTCTCATTTAATGTTATTGTGAGCAATTTCCCACACTAATAAATATTTTCAAAAACAGAAGTTACAGTGTCTTCCCAATCTTCCACTTTACAGAGTTGTCACGGTTCCTTTAACCACTAATCCTTGTTGGACGTTTAGGTCATTTTGAGTTTTTGCTGTGATAAACACTGCTTTGATAAACAGCTTTGTACCTAAGTTTTGGATCAGCCACTTTCCCGATCTATTTTAGATTCCTAGGAGTGGAAGGACTTGTTCCAAGTATGTAAAATTTTGTATGTGGACCCCTCCCCCATTCTTGCCCACTGAGTCAGCCCTGGAGCCCCTTGAGCTGGTCAGGTGATAGGCAGAGAGGTGAACCGAAAACAGTGAGAGAAGCTGAGCTGACCCTCGTGCAGAAGGAGGGCCTGGCGTGTGGCAGGAAGAGGGATATCCCAGAGGGGAGATGGGCTGAGAAGAGGCTGGCCAGAGAGGAGAGGGGGACGGAAGAAGGAAGTCAGGGCAGGTCGGAGAAGGGGCAGCGGGATCTGAAGGGGCAGCTGTCTTGTGGAGTGGTCCTCGTAGAAGAGAGAGCAATGGCTGAGGGTGTTCAGGAGGCGTGGCTATAACTTGGACCCGGCAATTTCTCCTGGCTGCCTCCTTGGGAGATTTCAGTCAAGAATGAATCATAATTTTCAAAACTCAGGAGAGCCCTGGCTGGTGTGGCTCAGTTGGTTGGGCATCATCCTGTGGACCGAAGGGCTGCTGGTTTGGCTCCTGGTTGGGGCACCTGCCTGGGTTGCAGGTTCAGTCCCCGTTGGTGCGTGTGCGGGAGGTGGCTGATGGAGGTTTCTATCCAGTGTCGATGTTTCTCTCTCCCTCTCTTTCTCCCTTTCCTCCCCTCTCTCTAAAACCTAAATAAACTCGGGAGGACCCCGTATGTGCTTCTTTTGGATGTGCCATGATGCTGAGATAGGCGCTGAGGTCCAGTTTTATTTGGGATACAAGGTTTTAATAGGGATTGTTGAGTTACTTGCCAGGAAAAAAACCCCTAAGAACTTACACTCTAAAACAGGACCATGCTTTGTGGTATCCTCAAAATAATAATTGTGACTAATAATTTTAAAAGGGTGTTTTCTATTTAAACTGGGATGTGATGGTAAGATTACACTAGAATTTACAAGGTCTGATCCTAAGCCAAGATCTTATTCATCTGCTTGAGCAAGTCATGAAAACACTTGGGTCTCTGTCCCATTACTTATGTAACCAGATGGCCTGGCCCAACCCTTCTCAGTTTGGGGTGTTGCTGCTGTACCCTGGGACATCCCAGAGGGGATACGTGGAAGCCCCCACTCCCTAGGCATCAAAGCAGCCAGCAGCAGCCTCTCTCCCTGCACCGAGTCCCAGGATTTCTGCGGAGCAGTGCCGCCCGACAGAAACACAATACCAGCCACAAATGTGAATCAGGTGTATCTTTATTCCTTCTGGTCACCATGTTAAAAAATGTCAAAATAAACAGTTGAAATGAACTTTAATTATACATTTTCTTTAACACAGCATATTGTTATTTTTCAACATGTAATTAATATAAAGTAACTTATAGTGTATTTGACTTATTTTTATATTATGTCTTCATAATCCAGTGTGTATTTACCTCTGTAGCAAATCTCAAGGTGGACTAGCCCCACCCACAGGTGGCTGTGGCTTCCATGTTGGGCATGTAGCCCCAGAGCCTGGAGCCCACCCTCCCCAGGAGTGGTCTCAAGTGGGCAGGGTCCTGGGCTTCCCCTGGAATGATGCTATCTGGAAACACTGCTGCCTCTACAGGCTGCAGGGTGCCCGGAGCAACTCAGCCTAACTCAGTCACGTGTCTCTCTGCCCCTCTGCGAACCAGAATCCACCCTTCTTCCTCAGCGTGGTCCCTGCAGAGCTGGGCAGCTTTTTATTTGTAAGTCCTGGAAGCCCAAAGGATCAGATTCTATATCCTTCCTCAGAAAATGGACTACTTGCCCTGCCCTGCACCTCTTTGGGGAAGAGCTTCTGTCTGTGAATCTGGCCACGGCCACTTGCCCTGAGTGCCCACTGTTAAGGACATCCACCTTCATTGAGGCTAGGGGGCCTTACCTTCCCCCACCTTTCTAACGGGGGTTCCGCCCTCATTGGGCCCTGGGTGATTTTCAGGCCCCTTCATTCTAAAGAGCACCTGTAAATCTCATTTCCTGCAAGGCAACCTGCTATCCTCATAAAAAAGGGGTGAAGCCGATGACCTTGAAGGTCTCCTCCATCTTTGGCGGTCCTCATGCTGTTATTCTCAGGACCCAGCACTCTCAGGAAGTTTGGGGAGAAGATGAGAGAGAGAGAGAGTGAGAGTGTGTGTGTGTAGGAACAGAGTATCCTGAAAGCGTCCTGCCCCCCCCCACACACCCCACATATGACTCCACAAGCCCCTCCATCCTGCCTCTCCCAGCCTCCCTCCTTCCCACTCTCCTTTTGTTAAGTGGCACGTGAAAATGTCACTTATTGTAGAATTCTGACAAATAAAAGCCATTCCTCTGATTTACAACCCTGCAACCTCTTCTGTTTGAGTCAGTGTGTGAGTCATCTCTTTAATGTGATACTTCCGAAGCGTGTGGCTCACTCGGGGAATGAGTGTGGAATGAGCCCTTTCTGCCGGCCTGCCCCTGGCTTCTCACTGCTCTTCCTGGCCCCAACACCCACGCCCGAAAAATACCCAGCCTGTGGCAGCCTCTGCCACAGGGCTTAACTTTTCCTCCTGTGAGTCTGTCCAGGGAGCTATTCTATACTGAGTTCCCAGGAGAAGGTGCCGGGCCCCTGGGGACCGCTGCTGGTTCAGGTTCAGCTGTAGCCCCCAAAATTCAGTTAGGTTGGGGGTGTCTAGGTTTGAAAGCTGGCGCCAGGCACCCTGTAAAGGCTTCCTGCTGGGAGGGACGGTGATGGAGAGGGAGGCCACCCTCGCCCTACCCCAGCCTCCAGGCCGTTCACTTGTGACCTGCTTACCTATCTCCTAAATCCCTCCAGAGGCTCCAGTGGTCTCCCTTGCTTAACCGCTCATCCATGCATTCACTCAGTAAATGGTCATTAAACCCCTCTCTGTGCTCTCACTGTGTTTTCTTAATGGGATAAAACGCACATGACCTAAATGTACCGTTTTGACCGTTTTGAATGCACAGTTCAGTGGCATTAACTACATTCACACGGCGGGCAGCCACACCGCTGTCTGTCTCCGGAACGTCTGTCACAGCGCAGAACCGCTGCTCTGGCCCTCAGCAATGACTCTCTTCCCCAGCCCCAGCCCCAGCCCCAGCCCCAGGCAGCCACCTCCTCCTTTTTGTCTCTGCATTCGATGACTTCAGGGACCTCCCATAAGTGGAATTATATAGTGTTTGTCCTTTCGTAACTGGCTTATTTTACTTAGTGTGATGTCCTCAAGATTCATCCATGTTGTAGCATGTGTCCAAATGCCCTTCCATTTTAAGGCTGAGTGATATTTCATTGTACGGGTAGGTGTAACTTGGTTTACCTTCCATCTGTCAATGGACGTGTGGCTTGCTCCCACCTGTAGTTAGGTCACACTATTCTTGATACTGGGCACATACAGGTGCACAGACATTCTTCACCCTCAAGGGGTTTCCTGTCTAGGGGAGGGAGATTGACCACTGACAGCCAGGGAGAGCACCGTGCAGGAGGTCACCGCGTGGCACAAGGTGATGCAGACTCCAGCCCGCAGGGTCCATGTTTTGTGGCTGTGACGAACAAATTCACACGGACTACAGAAGTCCTGTGGAGAAAAAGGGATGGCATGACCACTCTCTGAGAGAGGGCCCCGAACCCTGACTGGACAGGCTTTTATTGACTTTCTGGGCACATTACAAGGAGGATAGTCCTTATTTACTATGCACAGGTTTGCTTTAGGTGGTTACCTTTTACAGACAACAAAGGAGAGGATGTTGCTAACTACTTCAAAGAAAAAGGACATTTGCAAATGCAAAGGGAGAAGGTGGTTGAACTGGTTATACTCCATCCTTGGGGAGGTTAGCACAGACTTTGGGAAGTTACTTTAAAGATATGCACTAAATATTTGCTGCCTCCATCCGGGGTGAGGGAGTTTTAGCAAAAAGCAAGCCTCAAAGCGGCCTAGGTACAATGCAGGCCTGATTCCCCAGAGGAAAACCAATTCATGGGCCTGGGTCCTGTGTGCCGACTTGCTCCTCTCCAGTTTTCCAAATCAGGGGCTGGGCTACAGTTGCTACACCAAGAGAATAGGTTCCCCATACCAAGCAGAGCTGCTTACCTCTGCCCTGGGATGTCAGAGCAGGAAGGCTGACAACAGCAGGAAGTGACAACAGAACTGACACTTGAAGGTTGACAAGTGACAGAAGGACATTGCAGCAAAAGGAACAGCATGTGCAGATGCTCAGAGACATGGAGTACTTGGTTTCTTCCAAACCTGCAAGTATGGGGCCTGACTTCAGGCAAGCGGGCATGCTGGGGAGCAGTGGAGGTTGGGGAGGGGGCGGAAGCAGAGGCCCATCACAGGAGCTTGCACACCTCTCTCCATCCCGCTGACCCTCGGACACCACGGAAGGGATTGAAGGAGCCCTTACCAGGTGGAAGCGCTCACCTTGTGCCTGTGTGGAGGTCTTAGAGTGAGGAAAATATGGCAAGCTGGAGGCAAGGCATTGCGGTTTGGAAACAAAATTGCCGCCCCAGTCTAGTGAGACACAGTGTTGAGCAGAGGCAGCTGAGTGGAAAAGATGCAGCCATTCTGAGAGCTCTTTAGGACCCAGGAACCATTCAGGTGTGGTGGGTTCATTTCATTTCAGCGACTACTGATCGCGGCATCTGCAGTTCAGTGTGGAATGAGCAGGAGGGAGGAATCGGGAGTGACTGAGAGGCGTCTGACTCGGATGACAGCATGCTTTTTTCCCCGTAAGTTTCCCTGCCTCGCTGTATAGACTCACAGGAGAGCAGCACCCTGAAGCACAGGCTGGTCTGAGTTTACAGAAAAGGGTAGCAAAGCTCAGAGGGGTGCGTGAGCTACCCAAACACACACAGCCTATTGCCCTCCTTCCTTAGGTCGGCCATAAAGCCGAATGAAATTCCTCCACCCGCTACATAACTCTTTCGTTTTAAGAGATTTTTATCGTCAAGTCACCAGTCGGAGATCTAGAGATGTTAACAAAATTACAAACAGTGGGGAAGCAAGAATTTGTAATTAAAATTCCCAGTTTCTGTTACTCCTGCTCTTCATTTAAATGTTGGTGGGGCTCAGCCACTCAGCATGGTCTTCGTTCTCACATGCTTGCCTCGGCACTCTGCGGAGAGCACTCCCCACACTGGCAAGGAAGCTAGCCTGGTTTAACACGGAGTTCCCTCTTGCTCATGAGAGAAGCCTCTAGATGCCTGTTTGTAGGACTGACCTGGCACCTGGCTGGGGCTGCCAGGGTCCCGAGCCCCAGACAGAGTCAGGCCAAGCACCCTGGGGAGCTCCAGTCCCATTGTGCACCCGCTTCTACTCTCTGCTCTGGTTTGAGCCTGTTCAGGAGGAAGGTCTCTCCCTCGTCTTCCCCCAGAGCTTCCTGTGAGGGTGTCTAAAGGACCTGCTCTGATCTGGAGGATGAGGAGGTGGCCCCTGACCATTGCCACTTTAAGACAGATAGGGAAGAGCTCCAGAGTCAGTCTCAGAATTTTCTGCTTCCTGCCCCTCCCCTGTTTCAGCCTCCGCCTGGCTAAGGCCTGGCTTATCTGCATTCTGTCACGGGTGCCCTGGCGCTCCTTCCTGGGAATTTCCAGTGGCTGCCACTCCCCCATGGCACTAGCCTTGAGCACCTGGTTTTCTCTTTGGCACACGCCTCCACTTGGCAGACAGCGACCTGGCCTGGCCCATTCAACTGCACGCCACTCCGGGTCCTGCAACAGCTCCAGCTCTCTCCATGGCACAGTGGGCCTCTCCGCCCAGGTGAGCTGGCGGCCACACCTCTGGGCCCTCACCCTCCGAGCTGTTCCGTCCTGGTCCTGCTCGTCTGCGCTGAAACCTCCTCACTGGCTCCGGGGTCGGTCTGGTTCCACCATAAGTGAAACGATTTATCCTGAGCCCGTCTCTGGGCCTGTTATGTCATTTTATTTACTCTTTTCCAAACCCTGAGAGAGACAGATTACCATCTCCATATTAAGGCAAGGAACATCAGGTTCAGAGAGGTTAAGTCATTTGCCTAAGAACACCCAGCTGGGGCTCAAAGCCACATTGCTCTGACCCCAACACCCATGCTTCCCACGCATCTAGCACCCACTGCTGGCTCCCTGGTGACAGGGGTGGGAGAAAGGACTTTTGTTACCTTAATATTTTTCCACTAATGTTTGCTGAGCATTATTCCATGTTCACATTGCATGTAACTTGTTTGCTCTTACAACACCTCCTATATCCCTGTTTTCCATTTGAAGAAGCTGAGAGTCACAAAGGACTATTTGCCTGGGCTTCCCCAAGCAGGAAGTGGCAGAGCTGAGACTCGGGTCCAAGCAGCAGCCTCGTCACTATGCTGCAGCTGGCACTAGGAGATCACAGGGACATGGAGAACAGACAGATGCCCCTGGGCAGCCAGGCCCTTCCTGAAGGTGGGGGTGGGAGAAAGGCAAGCCAGGCAGTGGGGACTGAACCATGTCCAAAGCCATCCAGGAGGTAGGCGCCATCTGCGGTTGGAGAGTCTGAAGCAGGGAGCAGAGGCCCAGGCAACAGAGGTGGGCGGCTGGCTATTCCAGCCACACCAGCCTCCTCACCATTCCTCCACCACGCCAAGCATACTCTTGCCTCAGAGCCATATGCCTAGGCTGTTCCTTTTGCTTATGTTGCTCTTCCCCTGGCTCACTCTGGCTCACCTTCCCATGTCTGCTCAGATATCTCCTTCTCTGAGGGTTCTTCCTTACCACTCTATTTAATAGCATCCTCATCACGTTCCATCCCCTTTCCCTGTTGTATTTTTCTTTTTACTAGTTACCACCAGTTGATATATTGCATATTAATTTGTCTGTACCACTAGAATATAAGCTCTCTAAGGGCAAGGACTTGGCCTGTTTTACTTCCTGGAATATACCCAGCCCCTAGGACAGTTTCTGGCTCATCATAGTCCTGCTCCTGCTCAATCAACATTTCTTGTACAAGTGAGTGAATGAATGAGAAGTGAATGAATGAATGAATGAGATAAGAGCCCAGTCCCGAGAAGTGAGATGCAATGTCACAGCAGGACCAGCTGCCAGGCTGACCTGCCCCACCCCCAGCAATATGAATGGTAAGTGCCTGGGGTAAGGCTCAGCCTATAGCTGGGGACCAGAGGGGCTCAGCTGTACTTTCAGAGATTCACTGTCATTTCAAGTACTCTGAGCAGGGGCCCTCTGCTTCCGGAGGGCCATGGTGTGCCAGCCGAGGGTGGGCTCATGGGGCTGAGTGGCAGGCATCTGAGACTGTTCCTGGGGCCTGCAGGATCTGCTGCACCTCACTGAATCTCTGGGCCACTGTGATAGAGAAATAAGCTTCCCTTTCCAGCAGGGCTGGGACAGGCCACTCAGGAGGTGTGCTGGTCACTGAGGGGCAGAGCAGACCCAATCCACTCAAACTCGAGGCAATGATAAGTAACCCCCACCCCAGCTGGCCTCCTCTCCCTGCACTGTTTACTGACAAGTAGTCAGTGAGGGGAGAGTCAGCTTTTATGTCTGTGGGTAACGAAGAGCATCACCTGCTGTCTTTGAGCCTTTTGAGCTGAGTTTACTAGAAATAAGCTCCATGAGGACAGGGGTTTTGTCAGTTTTGCACAATGACTCTCATAGCGTTGCTCCAGAACCATCCATTGGATGAATGGGTCTGCCAATCATGTGACAGAGTCCAGCAGGAGGCACTCAGGAATCCCAGTGTCTGTTGCTTGTTGTGGGGCTGCCTTGGATTGGACCTTTTCTGGCGAATTCACACCCATGTCTCCTGGTGTCTTCACAGAGGGCAGGGGGCTGGGCCAGGTGGGCCGTTGTGAGGTTTATGTGACTGATACGTGTCATATGTAGGGTGGTGCCTGACACAGACCTCAGCTCTTATGGTGAGCTGCTACTGTTCCCTTTTGGCAGATGATGGCATTGAGCTTTGCTGAGGTCTAGGAAGTGATCTGCCTTGATCTTTAGGCTGAAGCTCTTTTCTCTGTGCACTCAGAAAGTCACAGTTTTGAAACTGGTCATCTGTCATTTGAACTTACTTGATCAGATCAGGAAAGGGTGTAAACCTTTCCCATGGGGTGTTAGGCTACGTAATAGTCAAATATCATGGTCCAGGGTTTGGGCTTCACTGGGTGATGGGTTTGGGGATTTGCAAGAGGGCCTGTGGCTCTGTTGGCCTGCCCCACTTAGCCTGGAGCGGGGGGCTGGGCCAGAGAGCCCTCGTCACACGGCCATGGTTCTGAAAGCTAACAAACATCCAGTGTCCCCACAGACAGGCTGGAGAGATGGGGCTGCGTGGCCAGAACAGCTGGGTGGAGGCTGGTGGCAGGAGGCAGTGTGAGTCCCCACTTTGTTCCTGGCTGGTCATGGGGACAGTCAGAAGCATAGAGAAGCCCCTTTCCTTTCCCTCTGGGCCACAGCCCAGGATTTGGAGTTTTCTGCTTGCTGGCCAAGGAGAGCCGTTGGGAGAGCCCCAGATTGGCTTCTGCACTGAGGTTGGCAGGCAACCAGAGCTGCCGGGCCTGGGCCAGGCCTCTTCCCTGCCACAGCCCTCCTGCCCACTGGGGAAAAAGACCCTGGACCAGGATTCCCAGTCCCAGCTGCTGTGCCAGTGCTGCTGCTCAATGTCCATGTGGCCTTGGACAGGCCACCTTCCTCCTGCCCCGCAAGGAAGAACTTAGTTTCGTGTCTGCCATCTAGGGCATGTGCCATACACCATAAAGATCAGCATAAGGAAAAAGGGGGAGGAGTAGCAGGTGTTCCCTAAACACACAAAGCAGCTGAAAGGGTTTCCAGAAAGATGGCAGAGTGAGTGCCTGTTTCCAGAGCTCCCTTCTCGGAAGCTCTCCGAGTGAGCAAGAGTCAGAAACACAGAAGGAAGTACCTTCTTTACTGAGAGTAGACAGCAGCCGCAGCCTTGCGCCCAGCCCCGGAGAGTCACGCAGCAGTGCGATCCGGGCGCCATGAAGAGGGCTCCTACAGGCCAGCACCAGCCCACGTGGCTGTCACAGACTCATCTGCAGCTGCTCCTTTTTCACCTGCTTAAGGGCAGGCCCACCTTTCCTGAACAGACAGGCAGACAGACTCGGGTCCTCCAGGGCCAGCAGTGGAAGGAGACCCCCTTGGGTGCCAAGTCGGCCCGACCCTGGGCCCCAGAGCATACTCACACGCCCATACTTGCACACCATTGCCCTGAGCACGAGCTCACACATGGGCACTGCCCAGCAGTGCCTGGCACAAAGGGCCTGCTCAGGAAACGTCTGTGCCGCTGAACTCACAGCCTCTCTCTCTCAAGAGAAGACTCTCATTTCTCTCCCTGGACACTCGGCAGGTGCATCAGTGACAAGAACGGGTTTCTTGCCTCTGTGAAACTCTGAAGTCCATTAGATTTTCTTTTCTGGACTGTTCAGGCAAGGCCTGCTTGGGCAGCCTCTTTCCTTTTGTGTGCACTCTGACTGAGGGCTTTGTTTAAATGCCAAGGGACTCATCCCTTTATTATTCTTGTTATTTCAACTGCAGGAAGCCCAAACATTTGCAGATTTCCCCTTGCACTTCTATTATCTATTCATCACTGACAGAGAACACATAGAAATGGGTGTAGGGGCTTATAACTGTGTCCATGGGTAGCTCCTGGGATGATTCCAGAACTCTCTAGAGCTGAGCAAACAGAACCCTGGGACACTGGGTTCTCTGCAGAGAAACGTGCTGACCCTTCTGGTGGGGAAAATATGGCTTATTTTGCCACTTAGTGGAACCATCAAATCATGAAATCTATATCGGAAGTTCAATGTCAACCCCCCCCCCTTCACCTTCACGTCGTCCTGAGGTGATCCAAAAGAATACCTGACTGTTTTTGGTACCTTGAGGCTTTCATTTAGATTCTGAAGCCAACAGCTCTACTAGAAAGAACAAGGTAATGTCTGAAGCTCCTCTTAAGGGAATCTATTTTGATTCAGGCTAATATGCTCTCTAGAAGTGTCTTCTCCCACAATGAGTACTAAAAGAGAAGGCTTTCGATGTTTGTCTGATATCAGGAACAGGATGGGTGGGGGGCGGATGGATGGATGAATGGAAAGAGGTGGAGTGAGTGAGGGAGGGAGTGAATGAGTTTGTCTCAGATTTTATGCTCGAACACCTGAAAACAGAATGAGATTTAGTTATTCTATTTACCAAAAACGGTAGTTGCAGAACCTTCCATGAACACACACATGCGCTCTGAGTTGGATGCTGTGTTCCTAAGATCCCACATTACCCTAAGATATGTTATTTACTCATACTCTAAATTGAATAATTCCTCTTATGGGGCAAAATATGGTTTTGCTCTATTTCTGAATAATTTACGCAAAAACCATGGGAGTTCTATAATATGGGGCTGGCCAAAGGTCTGTTTAGTTTTTTCCATAAAATAAAAGAGACATTTTTCATTGTCACCAATAACTTTATTGATTTGGATACTTGAGCATGTCAGCTGTCTCCCATGTGGTATAACGTTGACTGTTCTCAGTTAATGCCTTGATTTGATCGCTATCAACTTCAACTGGTCCACCCGACTGTGGAGCACCATCCCGTGAGGAATCTCCAGCACGAAACCTCGCAAACCGCTTTTGACACGTTCGATCAGTCACAGCACCTTCTCCATACACTGCACAATTTTTGTGTGTGTTTCAGTTGTGTTTTTACCTTTCTTGAAATAATACAGCACAATATGGCAAAAATATTGCTTCTTTTCTTCCATCTTCAATGTTAAAATAGCTCCACAAAAATTCACCAATTTTGGTAAGTTTTTTAAAAATGCACACTGATTTGACAGCTGTCACAATACAATGTAACAAAATTAATTTGAATGAAGTTAAAGACAATTAAGCGCTGCTAGAGCCCTCTTACTGAAAAAATCAAAATGAACTCTTCGGCCAACCCAATACATTGGTTTATTGATTATAAGCCTTTTTGCGAAGTTTACATAAAAATATTTCTGGAAAATCCAAGTTTCTACTAAGTACATGCCCACTATGTGCTTGAATTCCCTTTAAAAATGATGTTTGATTCGAATGAATAGACCTTTAAGATCTCAAAGTCAATTCATTTTTATTCTTTTTAAAAAAAAATTTTTAATCTTTTTTTTTCTTGTTTCCGCCCCCTACCCCAGCCAAATCATTTTTTCTCTTTTCAAAACATCCTTTTCTCCCATTGTATCAGTCAGCTTATGCTGCACTGACAGACAACTCAAAATATTAGTAACTTACAAAAATAAGTAATTATTTCTTGCTCACTTTACACGAGGCCTGTGGCACCTCCGGGTTCTGAAGGTGTCCACGTGTTCCGGTTCTAGTGCCCCAGTCGAAGGAGCAGCGAAACCTGAGATGCGACGTTTTCTTGTTGCAGAGGGGAGGCTCAAGAACACCCTAGCCGCACCTCCTGGTCACTAGAACAGCTTCTGCTCAGACCTGGCAAACATCACATCTTCAGGGAGAAAGCTCGTCACAGGGCCAAGGCCAGAGCCAACGAGGCAGAAGTACATGTTCCCAGCACGCTCAGGCAGATGCAGGAGAGTCCCAGGGCTGTAGAACCACATTGCGGGAGGGAATGAAGAGTGAGGGATGTTAATTCAGTCCACCACACCCGTCTGTTTGTGTAACGGGTTCTTGGTCTTTTGGTTAAATTCCGAATTCTTTGTTGATAGCATTGAATTGGTCTTTAGCTGGCAAGTCTCTTTCACAAAGAGTCATCCCTGATCTGTGACACTTTCTCATTTAATCTACTTTAAAGTTCTTGAATCTACATAATGCAAAATTTTCTGTTTGGGTGACTAAAGGCCATATGATGTGGAAAGTAACTTGGCTGGAAGTTCAAGGACTTAGGCTTAGGCCCGGCTCAACTCTCAACTAGCCGGGCAGCCATCGCTAGGCCTCAGCTTTCTCCCCTGTGCGCACCAGCGGTGATGACTCCCGGAGTAGCTAGGAGAGAAGTAAGCACCGAAGAAATACGTGGTTGGTAGAGGCTGCATTCGAAGTGTCTCTTAAGAGCCGTGTTTGACGGTGGGCCCGGACCGATGCCGGCCATAGACCAGAGCAGCATCCCGAGGCCTGTGCTGGACCGTGTGGGGGTCTGGACAGGAGGAGGAAGGGCAGCGTTTGAGGATGCTCAGAGCAGTGCCTGGTACAGAGGAGTGTCAGCATTGCAGCCACTGGCACAGTCACCACAGTGCACCCCAGTGGCATGCCAGCCCTGTGTGACTTTTTTCATGTTCCCACAGATGAAAAAAGGCAGGGTTGCCAAGCAGGGTGTTAAATTAGGAGTCACAAGACATGAGTTCTAGGCTTAGCTCTACCAGTTACTTAGCAAGTTACTTCACTCTTATGTGCCCAGGTTCTCTATCTACGAAATGCAGGAAACAACCTCTACCTTCCAAGGATGAAATGGGGAAATGTGAGAAAAATGCCCAGTACAGCAGCCGGCTCACCAATAGCTGTTTCCTGAATCTGCATCTAAACCTGATCATGCTGGGACCTGATTTCGGGCCCCAATTCTACCCTACACTAATCCTGTGAACACCTGTTTCCTGGGAATTCCATACAATGGGTCAATCTATGGGGCAAATGAATGATGCATACAGTGTGTTCAGGACAGTGCCGCCTGGTATTTAGTAAGTACACAAATAAATCTTCTTTTTATTCTCTGTTGTTATGATCCCTGTGTTGATTTGTTCCACCCATCCCCGTCACTGCTTCTCCCCTCTCTTCCCTGTCATTTCTGATGTATTTTGCTTCTAATGGCTGCCATATTCTTCCCTCTTCTTTATTCTTTCATTTTCTGTTGTTTTTGGCTGGTTCCTTTCCCTTCCATTTCTCCTGCACAGCATGGGATTAGCTTTGAGAGTTAGGATGTGTTTGGCTACTAGTAACAGAAAACCCCCTCAAGCTGGTTAGCTGACGTGGAAATGTGCACCACCACACAGAGGGAAGCAGGGAGCTCAGTGGTCCAATCAGTGATAGAGACACGTGATTCAACCCATCTCCCCCTCCTGCAGCAAGATTGCCCTTGTAATTAAAAGGAGAATGCCATTCAGCAGCTGGAGCTCAATGTTTCCCATTCATGCCCAGGTGTGGACAGATGTTGGCAGAGGAAGAAAGCACAAGCTTGAGTCATTTTTAACAGCTTCCCCCAAGGGTGTGGCCCAGGGGTGTGGTCCAAGGGTGTGGCCCAGGGTGTGACCAGTGAGAACCAGGAGGTTACACGTGCCCAAACTGAGATGGCACCACTCCAGGCAAGGGGCTGCAGACAGAGGCCCCTGATGACAGATGGGAGTCACTTAGGAACCCAAACTGTCCCAGGAGTCTCAGATACCTGCCAAGCTCCTAGAGAAGCACCATCAGCTCCTGAGAAGAGCATCAGTCAGCCCCAACCTTTTCTGCCCCTTTCCTCATCCAGCCTCCCCCACCCAAACCAAGAAGGAGCCGAGGCAGCCTAGTGAGGAGGGTAGACACGCTGGAGAGAGGGGAGAGAAGATGACAAAGCAAACTGCTCTCCCGTGGCCCGTGGCCCGGGGCCCGCCTGAAGCAGGCCTGAGCTGGGAAGGGGAGAAGCCCTGATTTGGTTAAAACTAAACTTTTTTTCTTCTATTATTATTACTCCAGGTTAGTCTTAATTCCTTAATTGAAGCTGTTTTGTGAGTACAAGTGCCAGAGGATTGCTTATTTGTTTAGGCAAGGCCTTCACAAGCCATCAGGAACATTTTTTTTTTTAATTTAAATATCCTTATGTTTCCAAAAGAGTTGCAAAGATTAGTCATAAGGAGTAGTACCTCTAGAGCAACATTTCCCAGCCCCTTGTTTCACTGTCGCTCCAGCCCCGCCCTGGGACCCTTTCAGATGCTGGTTTCTGGAATTGCTCCCCCAGGACATCTCAGTGCCGCAGACAAGCTGTGTATCTGTTTGTGTGCTGGGGTCCTTCAGAGGGCCACACTCCACTGTAATCACTATGACGGTTTTCTGCCCAGCAACCTCTGACACCCTTAGAATAGCCATTTCTCCAAGGAGCCCTGGATCTTAGAAGCTTTTAATTACCCAAGAGTGACCAGAAATGTCACGGGATGTGCTCTCGATTTCTTCCAAAGGGCAGAGGACACCGGCTCTTCAGGATAGGTTAATGGGACAATGGGAGATAAAAATGCAGTTGCTTTTTGGTGCTATACTAAGTGGCTCCTTGCTCAGTTTGACAGTAACCCTGTGTCACTGCCCCCTCGTAGGGTTGACCAGATGGGCTGAGGGATGTGACATGCTTTGGAAAGGGGACACAGCTTTCTGAGTGCAAAGGCTCGTTTCTATAGCCAGCTTTGGATACTTGTTTCAGGGCCCGAGATTCCTGGAAGTCCATTTTGTGTGTGATTTCAGCCTCTCGGGGCCTTGATGCTGAGAGATACTGATCAGAAAGGGCTTGCATTACAACACCCTAGCCAAGTCCTTCTGCAGCAGAGTGGACCTGAGGTCAATGGGATTTCCTGACATTGCACAGCTGTTCTTTCCTGTTACAGCTGGAATAAGGAGTCTTGTAGGGAAAACTCCTGGACACCTGACCGTGCTGCTGGCCCAAGACTTGAGGAAAAGCCCTGAGCCCAGAAGTCAGATTTCACTGGAACCTTTCTACTCGGGCTCAGCAAAGCCAAGAGGGCAGGGTTCCAGGGATGGCCAACCTGTGGCCCAGGATGACTATGAATGCGGCCCAACACAAAATCGTAAATTTACTTAAAACCTTTTTTTTGCTCATCAGTTTTCATTAGTATTTGTGTACTTAATGTGTGGCCCAAAACAACTCTTCTTCCAGTGTGGCCCAGAGATGACGAGGCTGGACACCCCCAGTAGATGTTCAGTGAACTATTTAAGTTGCATTTGGAACAACATAGGCGAACCCCCTGCAGCTTCCTCTCTGCTGACTCCCAGCAGCAGCAGCAGCAGCAGCAGCAGCAGCAGCTTTTCAGCTTAAATGGAGCAAGGACAGTTCCTTTGGGACTGGTGGCTTTCCTCCTGGCCCCAAGAGGAGTTCCTTTCATCCCAAAGAAGGGGGCTTTCACTTCACAAGAAGGGAAGCTGTTTAATAAGGGTCTGTACATCCAAGGAGCTGGGTGCTTTTGATATCCATTCCTTCAGCAGAAGTGAGCCTAAGATTCTGGGTCCTGAGGCAGAGCCTGGGGACAGTTGGGACCACAGGACAGGAGGGCAGACAAAGAGCTATTCTATGGAATTCTGTGTTATCAGAGCTGGTAGGGCCCACACTCCCAATCCTTCACGGGTTGGGGGACAAATGCAAAGTGTCCCCTCCCCTGGCAAGCCTCTCCTGTGCTCAGATTGCTCATTTCTCATTGCTCTCTGTGCCTACTCCCCAAGGAGGCCAGCGAAGGGCTTACTGTACTGTAGTCTCTCTGGTTGAAAATCCACTGCCCTCATGAAACTGAAGCTTCTTGGGGGTGGAGGGACTGTGTCTGCTTTGTTTCTGTGTTCCCTGTGATGGCTGTCACAAAGCTTCCTTCCTAGTGAAGGCTCAGGAGAACTTTGTGGAACTGAACATTGAGTCTTGAAGGAAGCTGAGTCTGGAGGGAGGACCACAGATTGGAGCTGGAATCAGGGTACGTGGGAATGCCCAGATGAGATGTGGGGGTCAGACAGAGAGGCCAAAGACAGGAGGGCTTGAGTGAGAGCCATCATGAACCTCAGAGGACAGATGGGACCTGGGTCGAGTGGGACCGAGGCTGGGATTGCAGCCAGCCACCAAAGCTACAGCCACGTTTAGGGCTAATGTAGGGGTTGGAACAGAGTATCCATTGGGAAGAACAATTTGGGGGAGACTTTCGTATTGTGCAATTGATTGGGGGAACAGCTATAAAAACCAAAAATGTCACCAGACGTTCCCAAGTGTCACCTGGTGTGTTAGTGGATGGGGCAGAATCACACCCCGGTTGAGAACCACTGCACTAACTCCAGGCCCACCAGGTGCTGCTCTTCAGATCACGAGTATTTTTCTGGTGGACCTGTAGCCAGAGAGTACCTACCATGCCTGCCCTGGTCAGGGCTGCTCAGGCCCTGGGTCCAGCTGGCCCTGGCTAAGGGACCCATCACAGGAGGCCACCATGGAGTGGCAAGGCACAGGATGATAAGGCAGACGCCAGTGGTGAAGACAGAAACAAACGGTCACCTGTCCAGGAGGCATAGCTCAGCCAGCATGGGTCAGGGCGGGCTCAGAGGGACACTTGGGAAGAAAGAAGGAGCAGGCATTGCCCCAAAGGAGATGCTATAATATGAAGTCCTTACTGCCAAACAGGTGGGGAAAGACAATGGAATGGTAAAGTGGGTGGGAGTCAGCATTATTGAGCACCTACTGTATGTTATGCCAGGCACTCTACAAGCCTTATCTCATAGACTTTTCAAACAGCCCCGTTACATGTACTCACTTATACCATCACCAATAAATATTTAACAGATATCTAGTATATGTGAGGAATGGTCCAACATGCTGAGGATACAGAGGTGGGGGGGATGGGGAACAAAACAGAAAACCTCCCTGCCTTCATGGAGCTTACATTCTAGGGGGAGAGACAGACAACACTCAGAAGAAAATAAGCCTGACATGCAGCCTGTCATAGGTGTAAAGCACCTTAGGGAAGGTGGGGGAGGAACCTCGGGAGGTGTAGAGTTATGATTGTCTGTAGGGTGGCCAGTGAGAACTGAAGTCTAGACCTAGAAGTCCAATTTCAGTTTGCTTCTTGCTTAAATTGACCAACATAGTATTTGGTACTTGAATTACAAAATGAATCAACACTAAATATTAACTTCCAAAGACTATGATGGCAAAGCATATTGTTCTTAAGGGAGCAGGGCTCAGACACCTGCCCAAAGATACTCAGCTAACAGGTGGAAGAGCCAGGTATTGGCAGACAGCTGGCTGACTCAACAGCTTATGCTGTTTCCAGGGGGCTAAGTTTCAGGAAACATCAAGATTAAGCAACATGAGATGGGCTCAGGGTCGGTCAATGGGTCCCCCCTCCCTGGGGAGACCTTACAGCAGGAGAACTAAGAGTGAGGAAGGAACAAAGTTGTAGACGGAGGGAAGAAGGGTTTATAAATAGCTGGGGGAGAAGAGGAAGGCTGAAAAGGGAACAAGGGCTGGTGAGGTCAGGGAGGGAAAGATTAATTAATGGAAATGAGCCAGACCATGCAGTCATGCTTTCCTAGCACTCAGAAGGCTAGAACCTTCCTCCCCCAAATTTCTGGGAGCTCCCTACTTCCAGAAATAAAGGGTTATCCAAGAAGCCTGAGAGGCAAGAGTGGAGGGGGTTGCAAAATCTCAAAGCCACTGTGCTGCACCCTCTGAGGTTGACTTGCTTAGCAGAGGGTGACACAGTTGACGTCATGGTTTCTTTGAAAATGCAAGGTCACGGGCACCCAGCACCCATGCCACTGTCCCATGCCACCCACGCCTGGGATGATGGCCTAAAAATTGGTTTTATGATGACCCCGAGTCATGAGAAAAGGGTTAGAATGGCTCTGAAGACATGAGCCAGTCTACTGAGCCAGGGACAAGTGTGAGATGTTACTGCTTTGCAGCCTCTTCTGGCTTCCTATTAGAGTTCTCAGCTGACAGACTGTCAAAAACTCCCCTACATGGTGGTCTGCCCACCTCTGAGGACAGGGACAGAATTTCTGGTTCCTCTCTACGTCGCCAGTGCCTGGTTACGATGCTTTCCCATAGGAGAGATGCAAAGTATTTATAGAATGAAGACAGAGACCTATTTTCATCAAAAAGGTTCAAACCAAAAGCTGTAGCCCTTGGAGAATTCATCTTGTGAATATGAAGCGCCAACCCAGCAACCCAGACCCTCTAAGGCTGGAATTCTCACTCCGGACAACAGAGGCTGTACTTCTCCACCCACACTTCCTTGCAGGGGCCCCACCTGTGTCCACCCTCTGGTTTACTCTGCATTGAAGACTGAGTCTTCTCTGGCCCCTCCTGTCCTCACAGTACCCCCATCTTGTCCCATCGGTTACAGCGTTCAGTTGAATCAGCTTCTCTGCTATTTCCCGCACCTGCCTCCTCCTTTCCTTTCTCCTGTCTTCTGATTTAGTTCAGGCCCTCTGGGGTGGGTACGATGATCACCTTCCATCTTCCAGCTGGTTAGCTAGTCTCCCCCAACCAATCTTACACTCCCTCCCACAGTCAAGTCCCCAAAGCCCCATCGGGCCGTGGCTCTTCCCTCCTTGGCAGCCTCCATTGGGTTCCCCCCATTGGCTCTCTCTTGTTTTCCTTATTTGTGCACAATCCCTGAACATTCCTCATGTGTCATCTGTTTCTAGCCCACCCTTCCCATCTCGTCTCCTACTGCCTTTCCCATAGGTACCCTGGGCACTGAGGCCCTGGGCCTAGCACCCACTCTGTGCTTTCAAGCCTCTGCACCTTTGCTCCTGCAGAGTCCTCTGCTGGGCAAGCCCTTTCCTCACATGGCCACAGGCTTCATCCTGTCCTTCAGCACTCAGCCCCAAAGCTACCTCTTCTGGGAAGGCTTTCCTGATTCTCCTTCTGCCTTCTGTTGGTAGTGATCACATCTTCCTTGAACCTTCACGATATTTAACCTTCTTTCATGGCATTTATCACCAAGTATCAAATTATCATTATCATTGTATGTATCTTACCTTGCCTAAAGTGGGCTCTAAACTTTATTGATTGTATGCTCCTCTAGCAAAAGTATTTTGAGAACACACTCCAGCATGTGTGTGTGTGTGTGTGTGTGTGTACACACTTATATATAAATTGAACTATTGTACTAATATATTTTGACGATACTAAAACACACCAAAAATGAGAATTTACCGGAGGATGTGATACACATAGAAATAGAAGCCCTAGTATCTTCTTCTCATGCCCAAAGAATAGCCTTGTGTACTGTGCTTTGGAGACCAGTGGTCTAATGAGTGACAGGTGCTCAGGCTGCAGGGGGCATGAAGTCAGGCAGCTTGTGGTGGGGAGGGGGCACACAGCTGGAAGGGAAAGCAGGCAGGAGGGCCAGCCAGGCCTGGGAGAGGAGCCCCCATGAATGGCTGCCCCTGCTCACTGGATCCAGGGAAGGGCACAGCAAGCAAGACCAAGCGTGGCAGCTGGGGGGTGATTCGGGGGACCCCCGGACAGCAGGCACACAGCAGCTAGACAGGTGGCTGCTCCAGGATTCCAGGCTCTCTTCAGGCACCAAGCCGTGTCCTCTGGGAACAGAGGCTTCAGGGCAATGGGGCAGCTGTCAGCAGTATGTCACCTTGAGTGTGCATCTCAACCCACAGTGGCAGCTCACAGCAGAGACACTAATGCGACGTGAAAGGGAGGGTCCCGACTTCCGTGGTATTTGATGGATAGGAAACTAAAGCCCAAGGGAAGGTGCCCAAGGTGACCATGGCACTATTGATGTGTGAACTCTCCTTGAATTTGGCCGTTAGTTTGTATGTTAGTGTTCACATTCTCAGGAACCCCAGGCACCATTCTGAAGGCATGTGGACCCAGCCGCCCAGACCAGGCCACTCCTGCAGCATTGAGGTGGCTGGACTCTGGGAAGGAGAGGCAGAGTCCACTGATGCCCCAGCCCCCAACATATACATGCACACAGGCACACACATACATATGGGCACACCCATGTACTCACATGTGTGCACACACACGCACCCACTAGGTGGGACCTGTCTCTGTTAGAATCCCTTCACCAGCAAGTGTCCCTATAACCTCTCTGCCCTATCACCTCCTTCACCAGAGTGGCAGAGAGGCAGGCGTCAGTGCTTCCATGTCTGGCCACATACTCTTCCTCCCAGAGCATCTTTTATTTTCAGTAAAGAGTGTGGTCTAATTTTGAGTGAGGAGACAGAAAGGTCAAGGTTGAAGACCAGGGCAGGAGGGCCTGTGCCTGCCCCTCACCACTTTCTGAGCCACAAGAGAGCCATGGAAAGTTGTGGTGACCAGATGGCTAGGCCTTGTCATTGCTCTGCTCTCTCCTCGACTCAGATATGACTTCTGACTCTGCTGTTCACCAGACTGCATGCCTAGGGAGAGGCATTGTGGGAGGATTCTGGTATGCTCCTGGTGCCACTGTGGGAGAGGACTCCCAACTCCAGGTCCCCATGCCATGATCAGCCCTAGGGTCCAATGCCCCAATAGAAAGAACATTTATTCTTTCACTTATGCAATCAACAAGCATTTATTGAATGTCTTCTGTACAATAGGCCCTAGAGGAGATGCACACACATACAAAAAACCCAAGCTAAGGTGTACATTCAGTCAAATGTAGCAAAGTTTGCACAAAAAGGCATGGAGCGTAGAGGAAGGGTTGATCCAGAGGTTGTTGTACATTGACTTGTCCATGTGGGAGAGAAGAGCCCCAGCAGAGAAGACTGGAGGGAGAAGGAGAGAAGGTTGGAGGGGGAGGGCACGAATGGGCACCAGCTGAGAAAGTGAGCACACGCCCCCTTGCCACCACTATTGCTATGGGGTGGCAGCATTTTATAACAGTAGCTAAACTGGTATGGTTGTGCAGTTACTGTTCGGCATGAGTCAAGTAATTTAATACAATAGTGCTATGCAGCAGGTACTCCTATTCACCCCATTTCAGAGGTGATGGAACTGAGGCTCCAAGAGGCTAAGTAATTGTCCAAGGATTTACACACACCGAGTGACAGAGACGGGCAGAGATCTCACCTCCACTTTTCTACCACTCTCTCTGACCTTTGATCTCAATTAATAACTGATTCGATACTCAGAACACCCCATAAGCGCTTACAGGGGAGCCAAGGTACAAAGAAGCGCCTGGTCTCACAGCTCTTAGGGGTCACAGTCTGACCTACACGCAGGTCTCCTAGCCGCCCAAATCTTTCTACTCTGCCACAGACTCCCAAGGTGGAGTGCCAGGTCGAAAACAGTTTGGAGATTTATGAATGCGAAAAACATAGTTACCTGTGGTCTAGCAGCTCCTGTCCTAGTTATCGACCCCACAGACTGGAGAACAGGTGCTCAAACAAAAACACGTATATCGATGCTCATAGCGTTATTCACAACAGCCAAAAGGTGGAAACAACCCAAATACCATCAACAGATGAGTGTATGAACAAAATGTGGCATGTTCATGCAGTGGAATATGACTCAGCCATCCAAAGAAGGAAGTACTGGCACATGCCACAATAGGGATGCATCTGAAAAACATTATGCTAAGTGAAAGAGGCCAGTCACCAAAGAGGCACATGCTGTACTATTCTACTTGTATGAAATGCCCAGAACAGGCAAATCTGTAGAGATGGAAACCTGGTGGTTTCCAGGGACTCGGGGGAGGTGGACATAGGAAATGGCTGCGGATGATTAGTTTCCCTTTGGGGTGATGAGAGAGCTGTGGAATGAGATAGTGGTGATGGTTGGGCAACACTGAATTGCTTGATGCCACTGATGGTACCCTTTCGTGTGGTTTCAACTTTCATGTTAGGTGTATTTCATCACAGTAAATAGGGAGTGGGGGTGTCCTGGGGACTCACCAGGTACTTCTTTCTGTGAAAGCAGAGGATTGCAGGATGCTAAGGGGAAGTAATGGGGACAGTGCCCCTGGTTCTCTTCAAGGGACATGTCTAAAAGCCCAGGAATGTCCTTAAAATTCCCTGAACTCTTTAGAGAAAAGGCTTCTTACAAATCAATAATTGTTAGCCATGTCACTTCATCACAAATGGCATAAAAACTACCAACGTGATACTGTTGGATTTCTGTGCCCAGCCTGGACTCTCCCCAACTCTATCATAATCCCTCCGGACGTTTTGTAAAATGGCGGGTTCCTGGGCCTCACCCACAGGGATTCAGGTCCGGTGGGCTGAGGTCAGGAACCTGTATTTCACGGAGCTTCCTGGGAGTTGTGCTGCAGCCTGTGTTCAGAAGGGGCTTGGGAACCGTGGCCCTGGCCCACTGAAGTCCTGAAGGCCGTGCGTAAGAAGGACCCTGGGTGAGAGATGTACCTGCAGATTTCCATCCTGCGCCCACTCTCGGCCCGTCTCTAGGGCCGATGTGCACCAGGGTTGCCTTTGCCCACCCATTCCCCATGGGTCCTAAATCCAGCACTGCTCCTGCTCTGAACAGCATCCCATCAACTCTCTAGCTCCTAGGAGTCCTCACTGTTGTCTAAATCGCTTACCAGTTTTCTCACTTTAAACAATGTCTCTCAGACCAAAGTCCTGGAAGTTCTTCCCTTAGGAGTGGTCCCAGGGCCCCACAAAATCTGTCCACCGGGAACAGGCAGCCTTGGTTGGGTTCAGCTCAACTGTATCAACCTCAGATTTGTGCAGTTCAGATTGGAGGGCTCCACAGAACGTTCGACACCTTGTGAATTCATACTCTTTAAAAGTATATCTCATGAATAATACATAATTGTCATTAAAACATAGAAAACACAAATAAACTAAAGATGATATGATTAATTAACCTAAATCCATATACTCTGATATAACCATTGTCAATATTTTGGTGTATCAGTTTCTAGACTTTTTCCTGTGCAAGTGTGTGTGTGTGTATGTGATATGTTTATTTGACAAATACTTATTGAGTGCCCACTCTGTGTCAGGCACTGTTCGGGGAGCTAGGAATCTGGAGGGAATGATACAGACATAAATCCAGGCCCTGTGGCACTTACAGTCTATACCTTTGTATGAACTTAAAGAAAAACCATATGCTACTTTTAGGCAATTTTCCCTTTAGTATATTATGAATGTCTCTCTGTATCAGTGAATATAAAGCTACATCATCACCAAGATTTTAATGATTGTATACTATTCCATTGGGTATATTTATATCTATTTAACCAATTATGGCATAAAGTAGATTGGTTTAATTTTTCACTATTATAAGCAAGTTTGAGATGATCATCTTTATCTACTGATTTTTGATGCCTTTTTGACATTACCTTAGGATAAACTTGTAAAAAGTGGCATTTTGAGATCAAAGGGCATGTGCTTCTTTTTTTGTTTTCAATATGATTTCTAAGGCTTTTTATTTTGAAATATAATTATCGATTCACAAGAAGTTGCAAATATAGTACAGGGAGGTCCCGCATACTTTCCACCTGGTTTTCCCCAGTGGTCGCACCTTATATAACTGTAGGACAATATCGAAACCGGGAGTTGACATCATTATAAATGTGTGCATACAGTCCTATGTCATTTTATCACATGTGTAGGTTCAGGTAACCACCATGCAAACCAAGGTACAGAACTACTCCATCACCCAGAAGATCTCCCTTGTGCTAACCCTGTGCGGTCACACTCACCCTGTCCCCTGGTCATTCCCAACTCCTGCCTTTTGAGGCTGTTTTTTTTTTTAACTCATATTGCCCTTGAGATCCATCCAAGTTGTTGTGAGCACCAGTAGCTTATTCCTTTTTATTGCTGGGCAGTGCCCCACAGTATGAATGTGCTGCAGTTTGTCTAACTATTCACCTGCTGAAGGGCAGTTGTTCATTTTTTTCCAATAAGGCTCTTATGAATATTTGTGTACAGGTTGTGCAGGCAAACGTTTGCATTTCTCTGAGATAAATGCCAAGGGGTATTGTTGTCGGATCCTATGCTAAGTGTCTATTTAGTTTTTTAAGAAACTGCCAAACGGTTTTTCAGAGTGGCTGTACCATTTTACATTTCCACCAGCAACGCATGAGAGACCACTTTCTCCAAATCCTCATCACATTTGATATAGTCAGTATTTTTTTTAAAATTTAGCTCTTTTAATAGCTGTGTAATGGTATATCATTGTGGCTTTCATTTACTTTTGGTTAATTGTTAATAAAATTGAATTTTGTTCATGTGTTTGTTGGCCTTCCATATATCCTCTTTGGTAAAATGTTTGTTAATGTCCTTCGCTCATTTTCTAATCAGGCTGTTTATTTATTTATTTTACTGTTGGGTTTTGAGAGATCTTCATATATTCTAAATACAGTCCTTTATCAGATCCGGGGTTTGCAGATATTTTCTCCCTGTCTGTAGCTGGTCTTTTCATCCTCTCAACGTGGTCTTTCGTAGAGCGCGTGTTTTTCATTTTGATGAGGTCCAATTTATTGATTTTTTTCTTCTTTTATGGATTGTGCTTTTGAGGTTATGCCTAAGAACCCTTCCCTCACCTCTAGGTCCTAAAGATTTTTTTCCTATATTATCTCTAAGACTTTTATGGTTTCGTGTTTTATGTTTAAATCTATGACCCATTTGGGGTCAACCTGGTTTGTGTTGACTTCCACTGTTTTGCCAGTGAATAGCCAATTGTTCCAGCACCACTTGTTGAAGAAAAGATCCTTCCGTTGTGGAATTGCTTCTACACCTTTGTCAGGGGCCAGTCCTTGTGTGGAACTCTTTCTGGGTCCGCTATTCTGTTCCAGTAATCCGTGTGTCTAGCCTTTTGCTAATTCCACATCTCGGTTCCTCTGATTATATAATAAGCCTTAAAATCAGATTAAGTGATTCCTCTTACCTTATTTATTTTTTCAGAATTGCTTCAGCTGCTGAAGTCCCTTTGGCATGTGCTTTTGAAAGGGCTGTGATAACATATCACCAAAGTGCCCCAAAAGGTGGTGGGGAGTTAAACTTCCGCTGGTGGTGCAGAGGTGCTGTTTCCACACACCCACACGAACGCTGACTGTTATCATTCTTTTTAAATCTTTGCGTATCTGATAACTGAAAACTTAAATCACATTCTTATTGTAAGTTGCATTTCTTTGGTTGCCTTTGAATCTAGGCAGGCAGGCAGTGCTCCCAGATCTTAGGTATGAAAATTTGGTAACCCTTAAGGTTTCAGAAATGTCCGACAGAGAAAGCAGCTGGGTTTGTATGGAATCTGCTGATGACTCCTATTCTTCCTTGCTTGCTCTTCTAACTTCTAGAGGTGAAATTATCTATTCAGGAAACCACATGTGCTCACCCCAGGTAGGCATCTTTCCACAGAACATCCCAAATTTACCTTCAAAATATATTCAGAAAGCAATCGTCACTACCCCGGTTCTCATGCTGCCATGTCCAGCATTATAATAGCGTCCTATCTATCAGTGTCCTGACTTCTACACTTGTCCCCTAGGACTTGTTCTCAAGCCAGAAGCCATAAGATTGTGTCTCAAACACAAGTCAGAGTCTATCCTAAGCTCAATACCCTCCCTTCTCACCCAGAGTGAAAGCCGAAGTTGCTGATGGCCTGCCCAGTCATCGTGCCCATGTCCCCATAGTCCCTGCTCAGTCATTCTGCTCTAGCCATCCTGGCATCCCTGTTCCTCCTCACACGCACCTAGAAGGCTGCACAATCTTGGTCTCCTTTGCTATTTCCATCTTTCTGAAGACAGTTCCCTCTGCCTGCAGTGGATCCCTGGGTGTATCCATAGCTCATTCCTTCACCTTCTCCCTTTTCCAAATTGGAGCTTCCACCCCAGTGTGTCCTTTTACTCAGAGCACCCATCACCAAAGGACACACTATGTATGAGGTTTGTCCAGAAGGTATCCAGCCATGTGATATGAAAAATAGAGACATTTATTGAAGAAGGTACAAGATACAAAAAACATTGTACATAGGACAATGATACCTCAGTCCCCTTCAAAGTAGGCACCTTGGGACCTCACATAATTCTCAGTCACCATCAGCTGCCCTGTTGTATTTTTGTGAATCTCATCAACAGTCTGAAATCTCTTCCCTTTCAAAGGTGATTTTAGTTTTGGGAAAAGCCAGAAGTCACAGGGCACCAAATCTGGGGTGTAGGGTGGCTGAGTCACCTGGGTGATTTGATGTTTCACCAAAAACTGCCTGCATGCCAAGTGATGTATTGACATGATGAAGCTGCCAATTCCCAGTTGCCATAGCTGCAGCCTTCTGAATCATCCAGATACTTTCCACAGAGGAATACTCAAGAGTAACGAAAAATTTGAGGCAGATTTGTTGCTCTACTCACTCAGTCGTTTTGCATGTGATGGCCACACAGTACACATGCTCACTCAATGGTGTCTACCACCCCCACTGACCAGTACAGTGAAGTTGTCATTGTTCACACATGCTCATTCCAGTCCTCTCTCCTTGGCTGCCAGGTTACACTGATGTTGTGCAAACCATTCTCAGTATGTTAATAATGGCTGAACTTTTTCCAGACAGACTCATATATTGTACTTGCTTATTTGTTAATTGTTTGTCTTCTCTCTTAGGAGGATAGAGATTTTGTTAATTTATTTACCTACTGCTATATCATTAGCATCTAACACACTGCCTGGAATATAGTGACTACTCAATACACATCTGATGAATGAACAGCCACGAGTAATCAACCTTGTATTTTAAACATTAGGTTGTTTCTAAATTTACAACAAACAATGCTAGCATAAATATTTTTGCAGTAAAATGCTCATACATAGCCAAGATTATTTCCTGAGGATTAATTTCTAAAATTGAATTGCTGGGTCAGGGGGAGGTACGTTTTTAAACGCCTTTGACAGTTATGTCTCCAGAAAGGCAGTATCGATTGCTGTGCTCACCAGAAATGTGGGAGTGTCTTTTCCCTTACACACTCACCAGCACTGGATGTTGTCATTTTTCGAAAGTCTTTGCCAAGTTGTTACTTGCCACTGTATTCTCCATGTGAGTTTTGTAGAAGGAGCTTTGTGTAACTGGATCAACAACAATCATTTTACAGCAATTCAGAGATCATCTTCCTATGGATGCTTCTTGTAACTGTTCTTAATCACGCCAAGGGCAGGGGCGTGGCAAGGCGTCCAGATGCGGAGCTTCCAGGAGTCTGACCCATAGTAAAGGAGGCACTTAGGGTGTCTAGAGGAGAAAAAGGAGGGCATATTTCTTAGACCACTTCTCCGAATTATTGCTTTTCCCAGACAGGCTCTGAATAGGACCTGGAGAGCTGACAGTTCAAGGTTTTGTTGTCTTCCAAAGACCTGCCCTACTAATGGTTCTCAAACTGAGAGAGCCTCAGACTCACCTAGAGGGCTTGTTAGTACACAGACTGCTGATTCAGTAGGTCTGGGATGGGGCCCAAGAATTTGCATTTTTAACAAGTTTCCAGAGGATGCTGATGCCACAGGTCCGGGAACCACACTTTGAGAACTGCTGGCCTAGAGGGTTTTTATTTTTTTATTTTTTCAGTCTAGAGTTTTGATGTTTTATTTTGTCTTTTTCCCATCAGTTCTTTCCCCCAACCCCTTCAGGTTGGGTTAGGCACTAGCCTCTGCACCCTATGGGATCTCCATCACCGCATCAATCACATTGTAGGGCTATGCCATCTCTTCCCATGTCTTTTTCCTTTATTTGGAGGTGGACTTTGGTAAGGGACCACAGTTTATCTCAGTCCCTTCAGTGTCTTTTGAACTTCCCAACACAGAGGCCTTCGATGAAAGTTCCCCTGAAGAATGAGCAATGACTGAGTGAGCTCCACTGGTGATTGCATCAGAATTGTGTGTACTGACCAGCAGAGAAGCAAAGGGTAGAGGTTGCCTGTGGTTTGAAACTTGGAGAACTATCCCAGGATCCATTCTCACTTCCTCAGGCCATCAGATTCTGATGCCATCAGGAAGACATTCAGAAATGAAACAGAAAACCAGCCCAGGGGGCTTACTTTACAGGTGAGGAAATTGAGACCCCAAGATGGGGAGTGACTATCTCAAGGTCACACACCTGAGCGATGACACAGGTGAGACTTGAACTCCTGTCCTCACCGACAGCCTCCTGCAGAGGAGGTAGCTAAGGAGATGAATGTGGTTTGGACTGAGAGCATAGACTTGGAAACTGACCTGGGTTCTCCACCCGTCACAGGCTTCGGACACCTCCCTTCAACTCTGAGCTTCTACTTGCTCACCTGTAGCCTAAGTAGGATACCAACTGATGCTTTTGTGGGATTAAACAACCCCACCTGTGTGAATGCCTTAGCACCATACCTGGCAAATGGAGGGCATTTGAGACCTTCCTGCCTCACATGACTTCAGCTGGACTTCCCAGTTTCTCACCCCCTCCCAGGGGCAGCGGTTCTAAAGTGCAGTGTGGTCTCTGGCCCAGTGGGTCTTACGCTCCAAGAGGAAGAAAGGGGGAGAAGCTGAAGAACCTCTGCAGTTTCTTCCAGGAAGAACACACACCTGAAGGTGCAGATGGCACCTCATGTGATGTCAGCCTCCGATCACATTTTGTGAACTTCCCTTCCCTCCTCACCACATCCTCCTGGGGTTTTCAGTGTCAGAGCTCAAGTGGAAGGTGCAGGCAGAAGTTAAATATAGAAGGCACCTACTCATGGTGAAATGCGTGGGCTGAGCCTTGGGTGAGGGGGCGTAAGCACCTGCTAAATTTAGCAGCTTAACTTCCTCTCCTGTCCCCTTACATGCCATTATGCAAACAACAATGCTTATCAGTTTCCCTCCAAGGAAGACTTCAAAGGGTGAAGAGGAGAACTTGGAAATGAAGCCTGCCAGTTCATCATGGCCCCTAACCGTGGACGGCTGCATCTGCTATCACCTTTT
This sequence comes from Macrotus californicus, assembly GCA_007922815.1. Classification (NCBI taxonomy): domain Eukaryota; kingdom Metazoa; phylum Chordata; class Mammalia; order Chiroptera; family Phyllostomidae; genus Macrotus; species Macrotus californicus. The sequence goes on along the minus strand of VMDR010000283.1, from coordinate 257,472 downwards.
ACCCTTACAGCCCTTCTGAGAGCTGGGCATTGAGGTGTTGCTGATGTCACTTTATAAATGAAGACATTGAGCCCCAAAGAGGCTGAGGGACTTGCCCAACAACATCATGGGGTAGAGCCCAGACAGAAGTTCAGGGTTTCACATTGACTCCCACCCATATCATTTCCTGAGAACCCTGGACGGGAGGGCTCTGGGTTGATAAATAGTACCTGTCGTATGAATGTTTCCTGGTGCCCTGAGAAGTTCGCAAACTACAGGTGAAAAGCCTGCACTCTCAAAAGTATGACCAGTGATGGACCAAAACCTTGTTGCTCAGAGTGTGGTGTACAGACCAGTAGCCTTGGACTCACCTGGGGACTTAGAAATGCCGAGGCCCAGCCCCACCCCAGACCTCCTTAATAGATTCTATATTTTAATAAGGTTTCCAGGTGACCTGGGGACATAGGTAAGTTTTGGAAGCACTAGCCCTGTGATTTTCAACCTTGATCATCTCATGGCACACATAAATTACTAAAACTCTGCAGCACACCAAGAAATCTTTTTTGCTTATCTGACCAAAAAAATAGGTATATTTTGACTCATTTAAATCAGATGGCTATTGTGTTGGGTCTTGTCATGTTTTATTTGACAATCAAAGGGGAAAAGAGGTCAGTGCCCCTGACTAACTAGTCAGGTATTGCGTGTTTTAAAAATTTTTATGGCACATGGTTGAAAGTCGCTGCACTAGCCTAATGCTTTGAGTGGTGCTCATTTAGTCAGTTAATGGAATTTTATATTCCAGAAAATTGTTCCTTCACTCCCTCCTTGATTTAACTGCCGTTCATTGATGAACTTCCACGTTTGAGGCCTCGTGCTAGAATCTGGGGCAGAAAATAGCTGCTAACACTCATAAGCATTGACTGTGTGTCTGTTTTGGGTTTATTGATTCGTTTAATATCACAGCCACCCTATGAGGTCAGTGTGTGCACTTTAGAGATGGCGCAGGCCAGGAAGTTTAGGCAACACACTTAAGGTCATGCACTTAGTAAGTGACAGTAGAGTCAGGACCCACCCAGGGGTCTGGCTCCTGACCAGGAGGCTCAGCCATCTCTGAGATGGAAGCACCAGAACAGTGTGACCCAGACAGGGCCCAGACTCCAAGCCAGAAAGGACTTGAGCCATCAGCTGTACCAGGGCTTTGTTTTAACTTTGGCTCTAAGCTACAGAGCCATTGATTTGCATGACATCTCATGCAGGTCCTATGAAAGCCAGAGGTGCTCTGGTTGGGCAGGGGTAGCTCTCAAGTTGTCCCTCTCTCCTCCCCGACCCTACAATGGTGATGGTGATTGCATCAGCGCCACAGTTAGTGTGAAGATGAACGTGAGTGAGGCACCTGGAATAGTACCTGGCAGGAAACAAATGCTCAGTAATGTTAAGTGCCCTCCGACTGTTGCTGTGATGATGATGATGATGATGATGATGATGATGATGATGATGATGTTACTCTACAGTCTATATTCAAATTTTACCTCTCTGATCACTTTTTAACAGTGGGTAGACCACAGTTTCTCATTCAATAGTGGAAGGAATTGGAGCAGAGAGAAGGGGATGGTTTGTCTGTATCAGGGATAAAGGAAGGACACATCCAGTTTAGATGTGTCATTTTTTTTCATAAAACCAAAGATTCTAGTCACCTGCCTGGTCCCTGGCCCCTTTATTTGCTCTCCTTGAAACTGAGGGCCCCTTGGCCTCACCTAAAGGAACCTAAGACCAATATGCTGGAGTCTTGGCCTCAAGCCAGCCTTTGCAAAGCTCTAATTAGGCTCCCAGCTTGCTTTTGAGACCAAGCTCGCCCTTTACTTGGCGTTTGTTAAGTGCCAACTCCACGGCAGGCACTTAGGACAAAAGACAAACACTGTTTACACAGAAGCCATGTTCCTGCCCTGCCTCAGCTTTTAGGATGGAATACCTTCCCATTGCTGCCTTGGTCCCTGTGTTGATAACATTCCTGGCTCTCCAGGTTCTCTGCGTCCTCTGGGTCCTCTGGGCCAGTGGCCTTCCTTTACCTGTTTACTTCCTTAAGATGAGCAAATGCTTCTGAGTGAAATCACTGGGTCAAAGGAAATGGTACCTTTTAAAGACTTTTGATCCATATTCTTAATTGGTCCCCAGAAAGACATTATCCTAAAGATGTCAACTCCAGCATTGCTTTTTGTATACCCAGCAACAGTCTATCAGTAAGGGATGATTTACAACACCGTATCATGCCAGTGGTGACATAGCTGGACATTCCAATCACTTGAAAAGGCACTGATATGATATCAATAATAAAAATATAATACATATAATAGACATAAAAGATAAAACCAGACTGCATACGTGCATAGAAAAGGGTCTACCAGCAAGGACACACTTGTGAACAGTGGAAATCGCGAGGATGGGATTATGGCATTTTGATTTTCTTTTTACACTTTCTGAAATATTCACAATATGTATTATTTTTAAAATCAGAAAAAAATATTGACTCTTTCCCTTTTCCTCATCTCCCTGCCAGAAGTGTGGGTGGGAGTTGTCAGTAGCCTTGGAGGTGGGCAGCGACCACGTTACGTCCCAGACAGCCGACAGCACATGGGTACGTGGTGAAAGCTGGCAGATGCAGGTCTGGGTGTTGGGGTGCCCTGAAGCAGTGCCCCCGAGGCCCAGTGTTTTCTCAGGATCAAATGCCTTCCTGGCCAGAGTCCCCTCCCCTTCTTTGTCCTGGTTCTCATGAGTAGGGGTGACAGCTCAGGAGCTATAGAGGAGCTTCTTGTCATTTCATCTTCTCCCCTTTCGCCTCCCCCCTCCTCTTCCTAACCCTGAGGTCTGAACACCACAGTGTAGCTTCCTGCCCCTTTCCCCCCCCTTCTCTCCCCTCCTCTCCCTTTCCCTCCCCTCCCTTCCCATTACCCTTGCTTCCCATAGGCAAACAGAAGACAAAGAGTGGGAACTTCAGAGCCACAGTCCCAGGCCCTGTTTCCTCAACAAACATGTCACTCTGCAAAGTCCCTAGTTTGAAATCTGAAAATGGGGTTGATGAAGAGTTGGTGTAAGAAATAAATGGATAATGGTTGTGAAGTGATTAGTAGAAGCCCAGGCATTTGGTACCCATTATTACTGTTGTTTTTATGGAAGATAATTTCCGTCCAAATGCAATTAGTGGTTTATAATCTGTGGTTCTTTTTACTGCATTAGCCACAGAGAGAAACCATAGGGCCAGCAGGCAGTACATCAAGTTTTTCATGTAGGGTGAGAACAGAAAGGGTGGTGTAGCCTCCTCAAATGTGCTATTTAGGATCAGAAAGGGTCAGACGCAGGACACTGACCCTCCAGGCTCAGGACATTCATTAGTTCTTTGTAACTTAGGCACTCATTCATTCATTCACTATTAATTCATTTACTCATTGAACAAATATTGATTGAGAATTATTATGTGCCAAGCACCATGTTGGTACCAGGTCTCCTAGAAGCTACTGGAAGTTGTTGAAGCCCCAGGCAGGAGGACTGTGACACAGTTGCCATGTCCCCCTTCTCAGGGGGTGGGGCAGGGAGGGATAGCCTCTGAGCAGACCCTTCTTCTCATATACCCACTCTTGCGTCTCTAGTCTAATTCAGGCTTTTAGCCATCCACATCAGGCTGCCCGCCACTGAGGTCCTCAGAGACGTGAGCTACCTGGAAGGATTAGACCAGACCTCACAATGCCCCCTCCTTTTGTTCAAGGGAAGATACCTGGTGTATCCATAGCAAGTTATGACAAGAGCCCCATGCCAGGGGTTTCCTCTGCTCTGCTTCTCAGTTGTGAGTGGCCATGTCCCCGGGGGTCCATGCAGAGTGCCCAAGGCTGAGGGAACCACAGCATAGAATTGGCTCATCTTTCATTTGAAGAATGGAATCCATGGATATGTAATCACATAGATACACATGCATAGAGTGTGGAGTAGAATTTTATATGTGTATGGATCTTAAAGATAGATAGAACAGGAGACTATAGGCAATTTGGCTTATGAGGCCTGCATGGGGCAACTCCCCTGGACCTTCCGAGGGAAAACGTCCTGCATCCTCACCTCTTCTGGTTACTGTGATGGAGAAGTTTGAGAACTTCACCCTGATGACACCAGGTGATGGCGACGCCCTGTGTTTTACCTCCTCAGTGGGGTGAGTATGAAGAGAGAGCTGAATTGGCACATGCCAGACTTAAGTTAGACATAAGGAAGAGTTTTTTGACCATGAGGATTGTCAGAGGACTGAAGGAAATCACAATCTCCAGGTCATTTGGGTTAAATGTCCACAGAAAAGAGAAACTTAGGAAAAGAAAGCATCTCCCTCCTTTGGTAGTGCTGGGCACCCAGCTTTTGACCAGAGCCCAACACTTTCCAGAACCAGGATTCATGAGACTCTGGCTAACGTCTAAGCTCCTTGGAGATTTGTGCTGCTGGCTTCTTCACTTCCTTCAGGCACCTGATTAGAAAGAACTCCCCTGGCCACCCTCTGACCCTCTGCCCCGCCTTCCACCCCATTATCCTCAAACAGAGCTCAGCCATCTTCACAGTGCTTGACAGCGCCTGACAGGTCAGATCTGCCTGTGTGGGAATGTAAGCTCCGTGAGAGCATGGGCTGTCTTTTTGTCCACTCCTTGCATAAACTCACCTATAAATCCATGCTTAGTCGGCATCTTACTGACCAATACCATCTATTGAACAGAATTTACAGAAAGCTAAAACCAAAACAAACAAGAAAACACAGCTAAATGCAAGATCATAAGCTCCAAGTAGACATTTGATCCTTGAAACATAGCTTCCAACGAGTGTCAGGAACTCAGCTTCATGTGACATGATCTCCCAGAATTCCTGCATCCTGCCCATCTGGCCAGCACACCCGATCATGCCTGACCTTACGTGGAAAATGTAAGGACCTTACAAGGACCTTAGACCTTGTGGCTATCTCCACAAAGACTGGAAGCCTCTGCTGTCAGCAACCTGGTTTGATTCAGATCTTCCCCTGCATGCAGGTGGCTCTGCAGGTCCTCTCAGCAAAGGTTCAGTGACATAAATTTCAAAAGGCTGGCTGGTCTCTGAGCTCCACACAGTAGGGAAGGAATCTATATGTTACCAAGAAGGAGGGGATCTAAGGATGGGAAAACGTGCCCTGGCCAGGTGGCTCAGTTGCTTGGAGTGTTGTCCCATACACCAGCAGTTTGCAGGTTTGATCCCCAGTTGGGGTGAGGAAAAAAGAGTGGTAAAATGTTTGATAAGGGTTGAAGTAGGAGTTTTCTTGTTAATCCACCCCTGTTCAGAACATTCAGAAGGCCCTCTCTTCCCCCCTTTCTTTTCTGTTTCTCAAGCACGCTGCTTGATCAGGTGTGTCAGCATTCATGTGAAGGTGCCTGATTGCAGACACGCAAGGAAGGGGAGAAAATGCAATCACAGGATACCTGCCAAGTTCAACTAAGGGCCAGGCCAGGTCCCCTGGGCCTAGGAACAGAGAGGGAAGCAAGGGTGGGGCTACCCCACATTCTGGCGGGAGAGAAGAGAGGAGCCTTTAGGAGTAAGCAGTACTCACCAGGGAAAGACAGCAACTAGCCCCTGGGGGTCACCTCCAGTTGACTCGGGCCTTGAAGGCAGGGTGGGACTGGACTTGAAGAGATAGGCAGCTGCTCCTCCACCGTCCCCTGTTTTCCTGTGGTTTGGAGCTGCTCACTGAACATTAGAAGTGTTTGTAATGGATGCGTTTCATCAAACAGGCACTCACCAATCATTGACTGAACACATACCATTCATCCATCCATTCATCCATTCGTTTGTTCACTCACTCATTCATTCATTCATTCTTCCAGTGCCTGCCATGTGCTGGGCCCTGTCCTGAGCGCTGGAGACTTGGTGGCATCAGGCAACACGGACAAAGCCCTCTCTGTTCTTACGGAGTTCACATGGCGGAGGGCGGTCAACAAGTCACAGCTCATGGTTGGGGGCCTCCACCCTGTGCCGGGCCCTGTTGAAGCACTTTTCAGACAGAATCTCTAAGTGGGGGTACAGTTCACATTTTCAGGGGAAGTTCTCTGTTGTGCAGGATGTGTGGCATGTTGTAAGACGTAGTGTCTCTGGTTCTTGCACCCTATTGTCCACGGCAGCCTTTCCCATGCCCCACTCTGGACGTTGGAGCACTCACATTTAAAAATGCCCCAGCGGGATGTGGTACTGTTGCCCACTAGAAACACGACATGATCTCACTTAATTCTCACAACAAACCTGTGAAATGTGTTCTGTTACCAGTTCCCGTTTTACAGATAGTGAAACTGAAGCACAGAGATGCTTAGAGATGCTTAGCAACTTTTTCAAGGTCACACAGCTGGAGTGACAGATTTGAACCTCAGGACCCTGGCTTCAGGGACAGTGCTCTTCACTGCTCTGTCCCAGCCTCTCAAACAAGCACAGAAACTGGACATTCTAGGCTGGGAGGGGTGCTCTACCAAAAATAAATGAAGATGACATTTCATACGTGTAAAGCATTCTACTGACCCAGCAGGAAGAAAAGAGAGAGTAGTGAGGATCAACTGCGGGCTCCTCACCGGGCTTTACACACAGGCACTCGGGACACACCACTAAAACTCTTGTGTGGGGGCACACAAAGTGATATGTGCTTTAGTGAAGCCCTCTACCCTTCTAGGGAATACCCTGCTTATTGAGGAATAATGATTTATGTGAAAGCCACTCACCAGGAGACTCACCTGTGGGACAGAGGAAAGGCCATATGGAGCAAGCCAGATTCTGGAAAGGGAGGCAGCCCACTTTCTCTCTCCAGACCCACCAGTGGAAAAGGGACTACTGACTCCCTGTGGTGTGGGTCTGAGCCAACAGGAGTGGGAAAGCTGTGGAAACTCCTCTTTTTTTGAGCCCCCATTGCAGCTGGCATGCAGTAGGTATTCAAAGGGATGGATGGGTGGATGGACGGATGGACCAACAGGTGGATGGATGACTGGGTGGGTATATGGACTGAGGATGGACAAATGAACAGATAAAATTTGGTGCCAGCTCCACATGGAACTTCCAGTTACAGGGGCCAGGTATATCCAGATGACATAGAATTAAGAGCTAAATTACAAATCAGTATCAGTTCTAAAAAACATTTGTGTCCCTTTTCTCAAATCGAGTCAAGAATACAGAGAGCATTTTCTATGATTTTGCTTGGCTGGCCAAAGTAAACAATGCTCTAGGCCCTCAGCCCCCACAGTATGTCTTGGGCAGTTGAAGAGATGAGTGAGGACTTGTTGAGAACCTGCTGTGTGTCTGCCATTCAACAGACATGGTGGCTTTTAGTTTTCAAAATAGCCCTCCTGCATTTGACAAATCAAGAAGTTTAGGCTGCTCAGATGGCTGAAGGGATGGGCACAAGGTCGCACTACCAGTGGCTGCGCTAGAAATCCAAACACGGGTAGTCTGTTTCCGCAGCCCGGGGCCCTCCCTGGCACGCATAGAAGAGCAGGCAGGTAGGACAGTGTGTTTTCAGGGAGCAGATCCATGTGGCTGCAGCCACAGTGTGACCCACCTGTACTGTGGGTTATCTCATGGTGTGGTACAGAGCTGGCAAAACACCCCCAGTCAAGAAGACAGAGGAGGGGATTGAAGAGGAGGGAGCCCGAGTTTCTTTCTGCTGTGGAGCTGAGAGAGGGTGGCTTCACCAGCAGCAGGGCAGTCAGTCACTGCAGCAGGGTGGATGGGGGCGTGGGGATGGGTCGGGGCCGTGGGAGTGAGTCAACTCCCACCGTGGAAAGACAACTAGAGCCCCAGACTCTGTTGGGAGAATGCAGGGGTGGGGGAATGGGTGGGCTCCCCTTCTCCTACCTCTGGTTGTTCCATTGCTCCTCCAGGCCTAACACATTTTAGCTGTGGGGAGAAGGGTGGAGGGAAGATGCAGGGGACCAGGAAGATGGGGAGAGAAGAAGAAGCTGCCTTCTTCGAAGGCAGACAGATCTACGTTCTTACCGTAGCTCTCCCTGTCCTAGCTGTGTGACCTGGGGCAAACCGCTTTCCCTCTCTGAGCCTCAGTTTTTGCCTCATTGGGTTGTCTCAGAAATTAGACGAGATTCCACATGTGAAAATACCTGGTCAGGGCTGGCATGTGGGAGGTACCCGGGAATTGGCTCCTCTCTTCTCTTAGCCTCCCTAGCTGAGCCTGATGAAAGGAGAGAAAAGCAGCAGCCTCTGGCCAGGCAGAGGGGGACTGAGCCCTCACTCCTGGCCAGCTGCCCCATTCCTTCCTGCCTTCTTGTGGGCCTGGCTGCACTCACCAAGGGTGCTTCCATCCACCCACAGACAGGGACCACAAGTCATGACCAGTAGCATTTGAGCAGGGGCTGCTTCATGGACACTGAAGGTGGACCCTCCAGAATCCTCAGTGATGAGGAGACCAAGGTCCCATGAAGGCACAAGGTTTACATGGGTCATGTGGCTGGGAATGAACGGCAGAGCCAGGGCCGGCCCCCAGGACTGTGGGTTCCTCCTGCCTCTCTGCCTCCTTGGCATCTGTGTGGTGCTGGGTGCAGAGTCAGGGCTTCCCGAATGTTGTCTGTAGGAATCAGTGAAGAAGGAAATGTGAGAGCTGTGGAATGAGGGCATGTTTAGTAATATTTGTAGAATGAACAAATGAATAGGAATGATACCTCGCCCAGAGCCAGGCTCTCTGTACATGTTGGTTTTCTCCTTCTTCCCCATTCTTTGCACCCAAAAATGCTGTCGTGGGCTCCCCCTGCCAGGACTGGAAAGAGAGGTGGGCAGTGTCATTCCATCCAAAACCTTGGCAGGCTTCCCAAGGTCTGTTCCCTCCTCTCCTGACCACAGCAGGCCACCAGCTACAGCTGCACGCCATGCAGGCAGTGATGGGGCTGAGAGTGACCTCAATGGTCCTGTCCGACCTGAGTGCACTCGCCAGCTTCCTGGCCACCCCACCCCCGCAGGTCTTGCAATAGCTGCTTTCTGGATAGCCTTAGAGGCAGAGTCTCAGGGCTGTGGGCCCGGGAGTGCGAGGGATGGGCACACAGTCACAGTGCCCATGTCTTCATCGTGTCCACTGGCCAGCAGTGTGGTCTGACGGACAGAGTGTGTGGGAATCGCAAGATCTGGGTTCGAGCCCTAGATCTGCTGCTTTTTAGCTGTGTGATCTTAGGGGTTTCTTTACCTCTCTGATTCCCTTGTGTCATTTTTGAAATGAGAATAGACGACTTCCTGCTTCTACTGTGGTTGTGGGTGGGAAGGGCTGTCTGTGACTAGAGGTTGGGGTGGCTGTGAGAACACATCAGAAACATCAGAGTCGCAGTCGTGTGGGAATGTGGTGTTGCTGCCACTCCACTCTCTTTCCTGGAGCAACCTGTGGAGCTGGACAAAAGAACTGGACCTGCGTCTTGGCCTTAAGCAGGTCACACGGTCTCTGAGAACCTCCGTTTTTCTCATTTATAAAGTGGGTGTGATCGCCCTGTCTGCCCTTCTAGGGTCATCTGTAAGCATGTCAGATAGTATCAGGAGTCTGTGGCTGAGAAGCACTTTGTGAATAGTAGGTGGATTTGGGTGCAGTTGGGAGAGTCTGAAGAAGCCCAGACTCCCTTCCAAGAGAGGCAGATGGAGGGCGGAGAAACCTTGGTTCTGTATCCTATGAGCTGAGGGCACACTGCCCACTCTCCCCGAGTCTCAGTGTGCCCGTCTGCGCAGTTACTTGTGCACAGCACCCAGCGCTCAGTGGGCAGTCCCTGGGACAGCCTGTCATTCGGTTGTCTCCACTACTAAAAGGAGCGTCCCACAGAGATGGGGCCTCCCTCTCTGGGCCACCAAGACTTGAGGACAAGAGAACCTCTCTGACCTCACTCGGCTCCTGCCAAAGTGCTCCCCAGCTCCAAGTGCTTCTCTGAAACAAGCTGGCTTCCTGGAGTTCCCCGGTCACCACTGACTGCCCTGTACACGTGATCTCCAGCTCAAGATGTTGAAATCCTACTCCAGGCTGCCTGGAAAGCCCCGCCGGCTGAGGCTGGGCAGGGACAGGGACAGTGAGAGCTCCTTGGGTCTTGCCACACAGCCATCTATCCGGGTTCTCTTCTTAGACGTTCCTGTTTCCTCTCCAAGGAGTAGTGGGTGGTGGAGGGAATTCAGGCTTCCGGTGGCTGTGAGATTATTCCAAGCACATGCCATCATGGATGCTCTCTTTGGGGAACTGCATGAAATGTTGCGGTTTAATGGCACTGTGGTCCATCACAAACCGAGCAAAGATGCTGGAATCCACTGCCTGGTGGACCTGAGTGCGGATGGGGCAGTCTCCTGCTCACAGGCCTCTTTACGCCGTTCACAGGAAAACAGGAGGGCAGGGCGCTGCCTGTTTGTGGGGTGACGGGGAACCCCGACAGCACCAGCTCACATGCTGCCAAGAGCTTTGCCCTATTTTACTGCTGATGAGGCGCAGGGGGAGGAGGGACCAGCACCAGGCAGTACTGTTGTTCGTAAGCGGCAGAGCCTGAACTGGAGTCCAGGGCTGTCCGACCGCACAGCTGCCGGTCTCGGCCTGGGCTTGTTGGTGCTTCTCTGCTGGGTCCTAGTCCAGGTGCTGGGCAGTAGCTGTGTGACCCGGTGCCTCAGGGCTCCAGTTTCTCTCGCCGTCCCGTGAGAGGGTTGGACTAGCTCAGTATTTCTCAAACCTTTCCACAGAGAAGGGGAAATGAATGTCTTGGGAGTTTTGTGTTTTTCCCTTTAACATTCTCAAAACATTTTGTATTCTTCTCCATGATGTTATCAGGGTTTGTTTGAAGCTTTGGAAAAAAGGATATTTTTTTGCCCCCTCAGTCCCCAAGCAGACTCGACGCACTGAAAAGGTGTCTCATGTGCCCCTGGCACAGTGCCAGTCCCCCTGCCCGGCCTGGCAGGGTCTTCCTTCTCGGGGGAAATGCCAGGGACAGGCCTGCTCCAAATGGGGCGTCACTTCCGTTGGCAGTCTATGGCTCAGGCCTGGGCCCGAGCAGGGTGGAAGAGGACCCTGTCTTTCTGAAAGGTGGCCGATGCCAAATTTGAGTGTTCATGTTACCGGATTACCGTCTGTGACCTTGAACAAATCACATGCCTGAGCTCCTGGTCCTCTGTAGACATGGGCATGGATCTCGATCTTCTTCACAGATTACGGTGACGTGAAGGGGAGCAGGGGAAGGAAGGGTCCCAGCACAGGGCCTGGCAGGAGGGACATGCCAGAGCAGGTTAATGACACCTGCTCTGGTTTAGGACCGCAGAGCCTCATAAATCTGTAAGCCATTTCCCCACAAAAATGAAAAATAAAAATAAACCCTTTTCCAAAAATATCTTCCTCTCCTGTTTTTTCGCCAACCAAGGCCGTGGGTGAAGGCATCGACGGCCCTCACTAAAATGCAGCTGTTTCGCGGGAAAGCTGGGGCTGAGCTCTGTGCCCCACCTTCTGTTTGATTAGCAAGTCATTCCTCTCCTTTGAGTCTGTTTCTTCATCTGTAAAGGGAAGAGGCTAAAGCAAATGAGTTGCCATGAACGGGACTCTTTTCAAGGCACTCAAAGGTTAGGGGACGACAGATGAGTCAATGGGTCATTGTAACCCTGGACACTAAGTCCAATGATAGGAGTTTGTCACGGGCCCTTTGGGGACACAAAGATGCCAATACAGGCTTGGAAAGTCAGAGACCTTTCACGGCAGACATCGGGGGTCTCATCTGAAATATGAAGGGTGGCAGGACTTGGCCAAGAAACACGGGGCCACAGGGAGCGTTGCCGGTAGTGGGAACGAAGGAAGGTCCGCCCGGGCACCTCGCTGAGCTCCCTCCCCCCGGGGCACACAGCATCACAGGCTCCAGACAACCCCGCCAGTAGTTACAGTTCACCCCACTTTGGAGATGAAGAAACTGAACTAAGATTCATTAAGCAGCTTGCCTGAGGCCACCTAGCTTATAAGTGGCTTGTCTAGGCCAATCAGATCTGAGTCTATGCTCAGAGGTGGGCACCCACACTCTTGAGCTGGGAATGAGGGGCTGTGTTTCTCAGAGGATACAGGCAAGGGTGGAGAAGGCCTTGCTTTGTAGTTGGTGCCTGGAGGCTGAGTGGGGGCAGGGGGGCACTAGGGTCTGAGAAGTGGGGGGTGGCTAGAACCGGGAGGAGTCAGCTCTGAGGGGACATAGGGTCTCAGCCAGCCACCATGTTGGCCTATCTGTGTTGAGAAAGAGCCAGAACCCCTTCCGGCCCTTCAATACTTGCCTCAAGGCCTTCTGACAGGGTTAGAACGTCCTAACCGTGTGTGGGGCCACTGCTTTCGGTCTGTTTCTTCCTTTAGACTCTGAGCTGCTTAAGAACACACACATGGTCTTCCCGTGTCTTTCCCCTGGACATTCAGTGTCTCAGAGTCAATAAACATTTGCTGAAGGAAGCCAAAAAAGTGTGTCCTGGGTCCTAGCACTGCCTTTGCCCATAGTAAATGCCCCCTCAAGTATTTGGGGCATGGAAGAGTGGCATGTAGTTTAGCCTCTCATTTCACAGATGAGAAAGAAGGGTCCAGAAAGACAAATTTTCTCAAGACCCCTGTTCAGATTACACAGTGCCCCTGAGATGCCCTGTTTCCTTGGGTGAGAAGGAGTTGGGTCAGCAGTCTGCCCCCCTCCCTCTTCCTGAAGCCGGGGAGCCTTGCCATCCTCAGGACCCCACCCTTTCCTGGCCCATCCACCCCTTCCAGGGGGAGCTGAGCATTTAGCATTTTGCTGGGCTGTTATCTCTTGCACAGGAGACACACCTTCCAAGGTTCGGTAGGAAGGAGTGGCTCTCTGAGCACCATGTGGACCCAGCTGAGAACTGGAAGGCGGACCTACTGTCTGATTCCCCAGAACGGCTGCTGTGGAGGCCTTCAGCCTGGGTACTCCTTGCTTCTAGCAGGGTGGGATCAGAATTTGGGGACCTTCAGATCGCCTCCTATGTGAGAGCATGAAGGGCTGTTGTGATAACCATGGGCTCCCAGACACCCTGGGAGTGGGGGTGGGGCGCTGGCTGCGATGCCACCTCATTGAATGGGGGAAGGTGTCTCTTCAGAGGCTGTGGCTCCCCCGCACAGCCTACAAATCATTTTTTAATGAGTTGTCACTTGGACAATGGGGCTAAGTCTTGGTCCTGATTCAGTGTAGGTGCCTGCCCCCAACTATGTTTTTTTTCCCTCTCCTGCTTGCTTTCTCTCCAGCCTCCACTTACTGGAAACAAAATCAGCGCATGAATGGCAGGGAGGGAGGGAGGCGCGGAGACAAAGAGAAGGCTTTGTCTGGCGGTGAATTTAGATAGCATGTGGGTGGCGGGAGCGTGCAGACTTCCTTCATCCACCTGTCACGGAGCTCGCCTTGTGTCGGAGGAGAAGAAGAAATGGGTGTAATCTTCTGGCAATGCCTGGGTCCCAAATCACGGACTACAAGGAGAGCCTCAGCATGCCACCCCTGCGGGAGAAGGGCAGAGTGGTAGCAGGTTGCTGGTTGGGGGAAGGGCTGTGAGCAGGGTCTGGATGCCTCTATTTTAAACCAGTGAGCTGGAGCGTGGGATGATGCTGGCCTGTGTGGGCTCCGTTCCTCACGGCGCCCCAGACTCCCACACCATTGCCGCTCAGTTTCCCAACACCCGAAGGACACTCTCCCCTTCCTCCCCACACTGCCAAATGGACTCAATCGAACTAGAGAAGTGAATCCTCAGCACCCCCCCAGTCAGCACTGTCATCTTCCTCATCGTCATCACCATCGTAGCGAACATTTATGTATCACCTACTGTGTGTCAGATGCTGTTAAAGTGCTTAAAAATGGGAAGGGATCTCCCATACAGTAGGTGCCCGATAGGAAGGATTTGTGAGGGATTCTTTCTGCGTTGTTGATAACTTTTGGGGCAAGATGACATCACCTCTCTGGGCCTCAGTTTCCCCACCTGTCAAGTGGAGATAATAGCACTTACTGCATAAGGTTGTTGGAGGTTTCCGAGTGTCAAAGCACGTGCAAACGCTAGGAAGAGCTCGTGTGCCAGCACACTGTTTGCTGGTGGTGTTGAAGCACGTTGGTGGGCAGTGTCTCGATACTGGAAAGGATGCATTCGATGTGACAGACGTTCTACCCACAACAGCTTGCCCGGAATTCCCTCCAGTCACCTTCTTTTTGAAAAAGGTTTAGTAAATTTATTGAAATGACGTTGGTGAATAAAACTGCATAGGGTTCAAGTGTACAGCTCTACCATATATCATCTGTATATTATACTGTGTGTTCGCCACCCAAAGTCACGTTTCCTTCCATCACCATATATTTGCATTCCGAAAACCAAACACATCATTTTGGCATTCTTTGCCCACAGACGTAAGCTGGCTTTTGCTCTACATTCCACATCTCACCCAGTGGCATCAGCCACCACCCGTGTCAGTAGACGGGGGCTGCTGTGATACTCATTTTGCTCTATTCTTCCCCCTGCCCTCGACACCCCTCCTAGTCCAGGAGCACCAGGACCATTGCTTTTGCCCCTAAGTGTCTCTCTGCTGTCCATGCCTCTTGCCTAGCCTCCCTCAGGCCCTCCTCCTCTGTCTTGGAGCATCGTGGCCCCCTCCTGTCTAGCCTCTTTGCTTCTGCCTCCTCCTTCCCAAGCTCCCTTCTACCCTGGTGGCCCACCGGGTCTTTCTGAGTCACAGATATAGCCCATAACTCTTCTGCTGACCACCCTTCAAGTGAAAACAAGTGATCAATCATCAAAATGCTAAACAGCCATTGGCTGTGTCCCACACCAGCTCTGGCCCTGAGCACAGGAGGGGATGGCTAGGAATTCTTGCCAAGAGGCCACTCCTTATATCACTGAATGAATGTTTGTCATTTGCCTTCTCTGAGCCAAACACAGTGCCAGGCACATGCCAGCTGGCTCATTGGTCCTACCTGTGAGGCAGATGTCACTCTTCCATTCTGCACATGAGAAATTGAAGTCCTGGGAGGTCCGCTGGGTGGCCAAGGCCACAAAGGTAGTGTGAGTGGTAGACCCTCAATTCTGATGCCATGGTCTCTGAGGTCAAAGGTGCTGTCCACTCACTACTGCAGGAGACAGAGAGACCCAGTGGGCCTGGTGGGTGCAGCCTCTGCTCCCTGCCCAGAAGGAAAATGAAGGGTGACGTGGGAGCTGTGGTGGAATCAGGGGTGAAGAACAGAGCTGGGGACAGCAGGGGCAAAATTGTATCTCAACCAGCTGTGAGAGAGGAGAGGGCCTGGGCCAGGGGTGGAGGGTGTGAGCTGGGGTGCGTTCGGCAGCCACTGAGAGCCGGATGCCCTGTGTGAGGTGATGGAGAGGGGGCTGGGGTCAAGATGGAATGGGGCAGCTGGAGGAGGTAAGGATGAGGGTGCGGTGGACAGTGATGTAGAGTAAGGCCGTGGGTAGAATCTCCACCCTCCGCTGTCAAGCTCTTTGCTTTGTACAGTAATGGCCACTCAGTGCCCGGGCATTGGGCAGTTCACTGCCGGCACTGGAGTTTCAGTACCCAAGGACATCCCGTCCCTTGGCTCTCCCTTGGCTTGTGTCCTCATACTCCCCATCCCACCCCCATCATTTGGTGTCAGTACTGCCCTGTGTGGCCTGCCTAGCAGTCTCTGGAGGTGATGACAGCAAAGGCTTGGATCATCAGGCATCAACATGGAAACACAGTACCGCAACATTTCCTCCGTGTGATTTCCCAGCATGCTCCAAACTGCTTTGTGCTCGCAGAATGAACCTTTGCTTCTGCCAGTTTATTCTGTGAACAGGTACCGGCTACGTCGTCTGCACCAGGCCCAGGGCTGGGTCCTGGTGACTCTGGTGACTCAAGGCACACTTGCCTTCTGTGGGGGCTGAACATCTGAAAGCCCTATGCTCCTCTTCCCACCCCCTGCCCCACCTAATCCCAGCAGGGGCTCTCTGGAGAAGACAGGTCCCTGACAATGTAACTTGTGTTTGAGGACAGCAGTTCTGGGGGGCGGGGCAGCCAGGCCTGAGCAGGGGGTCTGGGCCTAGAGCATGGTGCTTCCTGGTCCAGGTGCTGGGTGATGGGGAGTGGGCAGAACTGTAGAAGGGACTCATTTAGCCCAGGAGAAAACCTCAGTGGCGCAAATTGTGAGCACCCTGCAGAGAGGCGGTGCTCAGGCAAGAGGTGAGGCTGCACAAAACCATGTGGTCCCTAACTTCTGGCATGTACCACCCTACCCAAAGTGGCTGTCTCTGCTCTTGCACGGCCCTGTGTGCACCAGCACCTTTCAGTTCATTGTCTGAGGGCATGCTGTCCCCTGCTAGCTTTCTGCTCAATGGGTTTCACAGTTCAAACCCCAGATCCTTCATTTCCTGGCATTGTGACCCAGCGCAAGTTGCTTAACCTCGGGTTTCACATTCATGGAAGAGGGGAGATGACAGCTCCTATCTCAGAGCTGTCAGGGACACAGCAGTCAACATGAGAGCATTGGAAAAGCATCGCTTCTTCACATGCTTCTGTCCCCCATGACCCAGCCGGTGCCCTGCCCCGGTCCTTTGGTCCCCTTTCTCCAACTTCCTTTGCTGTCTCCTCTGCACAGCCTAGCCCCATCCAGAATTCTCCCACTGCTCCTGCTGCTTATGGCTGTCAGTCTCTGCCACACTGTCAGACCTCCAAGAGAGCCAGGGCCCCATCATTTGTTACTTCTCTGTCCCCCACAGACTCCCAGAGTACTTAGTTCAGTGTTGGACCCTTCCACAGAGGAACATTCTTGGCCAGAGTAGCATTTATTGAGAATTTATTTATGGTTTTATTTTCTACCTATTGCTCTACACTACCCCAAAACTTAGCACTTAAAACATTAAACATTTCCATGGGTCAGGAATTCAGAAGCAGCTTAGCTGGGCGGTGCTGGCTCAAAGTCGCTCCTGAGGCTGCGGTCAGGATGTTGGCCCAGGCTGAGTTTATCTGAAGGCTTGACGGGTTGGAGGACCCACCTCTGAGATGGCTCCTCACATGCCTGGCATGCCAACTTCCCCTCCACATGGGCATCTCCACAGGCTGCTCAAGTACCCACAGGGTACGGCAGTTGGCTCCGCCAAGAGAGTGATCCCAGAGAGAGCAAAGTGGAAGCATGCCTCTCACGGCTGAGCCACAGAAGTCACACCGTCATTTCCAAGGCATCCTCTTAGTTATGCATGTCAGCTCTGTTTAGTGTGGGAGAGCCATCCAGAGTGTGAGCACTCGGAGATGAGGGTTTCAGGGCAGCATCTGGAAGTCTAGCTGCCACCAGCACCTGCCATTCTTCTGTACGGTTCACCCTCTGTGCCGAGCATGGGGCTGCAGAGCTGAGAGGCTCACTGAGGCGCATGGGACCCTGGGTGGGCTCAGGGCTTCTGGCAGAGCATCTGCCACCATGGTAAACCACAAAGCTGGCCAGGTTGGTGGTCTGGAGCTTCTTGGAGACAAAGAGGACCCTCAGGATTAAGACCCAGGACCTGGTCTCTCACATCAGCCCTTTTATCCAGCTTTCTTACTCACTCAACCAACACTTAGTGGTACCTACCTGCTCTCTGGACTCCTGTGCGTGGCTGCATCTGATTCCACAGTGAGACCCATATGAAGATGGGCGGCACGCCATTCTAGGAGGTAGTGAGTGCTCTGGCCCTGCAGGTGTGCAGGTGCTTGCTGCACAGCACTGGGCAGAGGTGCCACCCAGGGGAGATTCTGCAGGATGTCTCTCAGCCCTGAGTTTCTATGATGCCCCACTTTCTTGTGACCTGTCTGTAGGGGTTGGGCCCTTGCTCCTCTTCACAAGTATGTGCAGCCCCCTTGCAGGAAGCCTCAGCTCACCCCATGTAACCCCTGAATGGGGCTGTGATCTATGCAAGCTGTCCTCTTCCCCCCTCCCCCATCCCCCAAACCTTCCACCTGTAGGGTCTAAGTGCCCGGAATCCTAGCTTCCCGCCCGTGCTGCCCACATCCCACCAGAGAGCCTTCCCCAGATAATCAGGACCATTAGAAGTCTCCTGATGCCACCTGACCTCAGGCCTGTGATGGGCCTTGCACCGGCTGCCCATGCATTATTAACGTGCAGAGAGCATGAGAGAACTGCTTGGATACACTTCACCCCCTGTCCCCCGTGGATTCATTTGTAGCATTTGTAGCATCCCATTGGTGGCCCATTTGTAGCATGCCCCTGCTCTGCCCTGGGTGTGAGTGCTGACTGGGGAGCTGGCCCTCCTGGTACCGGGCACCTGCAGCAGGAGGAGCCAGCAGCACTGACACCAGGGGTGTCGGACTGGGTGGGCCTGGCACACTCAGGTCAGGGAAGGGGGCAGGTTGAAGGGTCAGCTCATCTACTCCTCACTCTGCAGGTAAGGAGGCCGAGGCTCAGGGAGGGAAGGACTAGATGTTCAAGGTCACAGTGAGGAGGGCAGAGGCCTGGGTTGCTGGTGCTCCCCACCACCACTGAGTCCTCCTTGAGCTGAGCCTTATCAGCTCTGAGGTGTTAGACAAGGCTTCCCCAGGTGGACAGAGGGGAGTTCTGGGCAGTAGGGGACTTCCTGGCCTGAGAGGCCCCAGGAGAAGGTAAGATGAGGGCTCCTTATCCTGCAGCTGTGTTTCCTAAGGTTAAAACCATTCATCCCTGAAGGGCCATAGAACATCAGCCTGGTTACTTACCCTTTCTTGGCCTTAATGCCCTCATATGGAACATGGGCACCCTAATGCCTGCCCCCTTTCTCCCTCCCCTGGCTAGGGGAAGGCTCAAGAGCAGTGTGGCTGAGAGGGAGACTGGAAACTCACATGGGACATTTCAATCATAGGTCGAAAGCAAGAACATACCACTTTCCTGGCCTCTAGCACCTGGCAGCTTACAATGGAGAATCAGCCGTTGGGCTGGCTGACCTATAGTTAACTTGAAATAATAAGAGGAATGGGGACAGGGACTGTGAGGCCCCAGGGTCATAGTGTTCAAGAAGTCCTGCTCTCAGTCCAGCCTTGCTACTTACAAGGTAGTGACCTTGGCCATGGCCCTTCTTCCCCCTTGCTTCTCCTCACTTTCTCCTTCCATAAAACATGTAGGGAGTTGGGAGGGAGGAGCTTAGAACTCCTCCAAGAATCCAAGAACATCCTAGCTCTAAGGTCATCAGGGGCTCATTCAGACTAAATGGTAAATGACTAAAATAAGGTTCTCTTCTAACATCAAGTCCTGGGAACCTGGAGGTGAAAGGCGGGGATGAGGGCAGCGAGGATAAGCTTTGCCAACTGCCGCTCCTTTCCTGAGAGCCAGCGTCTTCCCCGTTTTTCAGACAAATAAGCTGATCTATAAAGAGCAGAGTGAGTGGCCTCAAATCACAGAATTAGGGTGACGGATAAAATGGACCCAGGTCCACCCCGTCCCTCAAATGTAATATAGGAAGTAGATGGGCAAGGAAGGGAAAGGGGCAGCCCATGGTCGTTCACCTCTGACCTCTGTGGGTTCTCTGCAAAGTGCGTCCCCTCCAGGATCTCATTTCCTTCCCACAATCCTCCTGGGAAGTTGGTATGTTTATTTTCTCCATTTCACCAATGGAGACACTGATGCGTAGGCACGTGAGCAGAAGCCCTGAGGGTGATGGAGCCAGTGGTCCGGTTCCTGGCTGCTCCTGGATGGCTGTGTGGAGGGCTATGTGGCTGTGGCAGCCTGAGTAGCCTCCAGTCAGTGTTGGGGGCTGTGACTGAAAGCAAGACTGTTGCCACACAGAGGCAGGTGATGCCACCCGCAACAGCAGCTGACCTCTATGCAAACGAGGTCTTCAGCACGCAGCAAACCTGGCAGAGAAACCCCCTTCTTCCCCTTCCTGTCACCCCCAAACTGTGCCTTGTGACACCTTCACCGCAGCAGCTGCCCTTACTCTAGTCCTTGAGTCCCAGGCCAGACCCGTTCACGAGAGCCACGCCCATGCCCTGGGTAAATTCCCCGAGTCCATCTGGAGGCAGTCGCTGCCATAGCAGAAGCCCAGCTGAGGAAGACTAAAAAGGGCTGGCCCTAGAAGCCAGCCCCACGGTCAGGTGCTAACAGAAGCACCCTCAGCAGCACGCCTGTGTCGCTGCAGGGCCTAGTCTGAACCTCGCCAGTGGAGCCTTGGATGAGACAGTCCCTTGTCCTATAAGACAAGTCCAGCCTTACCCACCACCACTGTGCCCGGACACTGCACCCCCTGCCCTGCCTCAGTGCCCTTGCTCCTGCTGCTGCCCTCACCCCTTCCCCTCGCCGCCTGCACTAACGCCTCTGCAGGGCCAGCCTCGCATCCCTGCCCAGCACCGAGTGGCCCATCCCTAGGTGTTCCCTGTCATCACAACATTGTTCCTGCCTGTGGAGAGTGTCCAGCTTCATGCCAGGCTGGGCGCTGCCCAGGCCGAGGCTGGTGGATTTGTGCTGGGCTCTGGGCTGAGTGTTTTACACACACAGTCTCACTGAACCCTCACAGCCTAGGAGGTAGGGGTGCTTCTTGTTTTCACTTGACAGATGAAGGAAGGTGCTCAGAGAGGTCAAGTAACTTGCCTGAGGTGACGTAGCTCCAAGTAGGAGCGTTGGGATAAGGAGCTAGGAGTCTGTCCACAGAGCCTGTAATCGGAACCAAGACTGGCTCTTCTTTAGCCTTTTACTGTGGCCAAGGGAGCACAGAGTGGTTCAGACTGGTAAGGGTCAGATGAGAGTTTGCTCAGGGAAGAAGGCAGCGATGCTCCCCTGCAGGTGCATGCACTGCAGCTCGGGGGCACAGCCCCTCCAACCTCCCGTGTGCTCCCCCCGGAGAAACCAGGGCTTCCAGGGGCCATTCGCCCTGCACTGGGCTTTGTCTCAGGAACACTCCTCCCAGCAGTGTTGTGAGGTTTACCCAAAGGACCCTGGGGCCCAGTGAGGTGTAATCAACATCCCAGCAGCACCCAGCAGGAAGTGGTCCACCCAGCCTCCAGCCTAGGGGTCCTGGGCTCTGCATCGGTGCTTGGCTGGAGGAGGCCTTCCTTACCAAAGCCACAGGGCTGCCTCTGGCCTGAGGTGAGGAGGTGACAGTGGCATGGGGCAGTTGGCCACCTGCCACTGCCTCCCACTCCGTCTCTGAGAAGAGAGGAAACACCAGGCTGTGGGGGATTCCTCCGCTGGCGCCGCACCCCTTGGCCACTTCCTCTGGACACTCTCATTTTCTTTGTCACTTGTCTTAGTTTCTGCTTTTCTTCCCTCGTTCCTTTTTTTCAAGGCCACTTTCATTTCCGTCTGTCAGTGTCTTCCCCAACCCACCCTCACCCGTTTCCGCTTGCCACCCCCCCCATTCCCCTCCTACCACTTCGGGATCCCCGGGGGCCTGGCCTGCCTGGGCCTTGGTCCCTGGCTGGGGTCCTGGCTTGGGAGGGGGTCAGGGATGGGGAGGCACCAGCACCCTGCCTCTTCCCTGCAGTGGGAGAGTCGAGGTAGCTCTCAAATGGCCCCGAGAGGCTAAGCAGGGGTTGCCAGTCCCCCAGGCCCTCTGCCTAGTCTCTCTGGCCTCAGGCTTCTCATTTGTGAAATGAGTAAGAAAGTCAACCTCAGAGGATGTATGGAGAAAATGGACGACACACGTAAAGCTCAAATGACTAGTATTTAGAAAAAACTCGACAAATACCAGTTCGTGTCTCCAGGCTGCCTCCGAGTCCAGCCTCCTACATCTGTGGCCATCCCCAGTCCATCTTCACTGGGCCCACACCTGGCCAGAGGCAGAAACTGCCCTCTGTGCCTCCTGTCCTGAGCCCCCACGGCCTGCACCGAGACAGGTCTGAGGAAGGAGGGGCATGTTATCAATTATGGCCTCTGAGTCAGAACGGCTCGCTACCCAGAGCAGGAATCTCCTTCCTCCTGCCCAGCACACGGGCCTCCTTCCTTACAGACTGCCAATGGCAAGTAGCGTGGTACTGCCCAGGGCAGCCCATCTCCTGCCAGGCAGCTCTGCCACTTGGAAAGTTCCTTTTCCTAGTGAGCTGAGACCTGCGTGCCCTCACTCACACCCTCTACCTTCAGCCATCCCCAAAGGCACTCCTGTCCCAGACATTTGAATGGGGCACGTGGGCAACTCCAGACTTGCCCTAGTCTCTCAGCCCCAGCCTGAGGGGCAGTGTAGCAGAATGGTTAAACCCTTGGACTCTAGGGCCCAACTCCCCCAGTTCAAATCCTGGCATGGCCTCTTGCTACCTATGCAACATTGTGCCCAAAAGAGGACAGTTGTCGGACATCCGTGCACGGGTGTGTGTCACACGCCGGCGTGCGGTAAGCACCCGACCCATGTTGCCTGCTACCGTTATTCCTGTTTAAGACCAAACATCCACAGGTCTTTTTTTCCTTTGAGGTATAAGTGACATGACATTCTTTAAATTTCAGGTGTACAACAGGATCCAGTATTTGTGCATATTGCAGCAGGATCACCAGAATCAGTCTAATTAACATCCTCGCCCTACATACGGGCAAGTTTCTTTCTTGTGATGAGAACTTTAAAGATCTACTCTCTTAGCAACTCCCGAATATACGACACAGTATTGTCAACTTTAGTTGCCATGCTGCCCACTACCTCTGGGACTTATCTGGTAACTGGGATTTTTGTACCTTTTGACAGTCTTCACCCATTTCCCACCCCTCACAGTTGTTAATAGCTCCTCAAACATCCTCACCCCAGGTCCCTTCCCAGCCGTGTTGTCTGCTGGGTCCTCCCTGGCAATTCCCTCTGACAACGTGGAGGAGGCACCTTTACTCCTATGGGCAGCGCCTCGCGGAGGAAAGAGCCCCAGCGGCAGAGTGCAACCTGTCTTCCCGCCCCAGCTCCGCCCTGCCGGTTACCCTGGCCCCTCCATGGGCCCACGCGCTTCTGCGGGGCCGACACAAATGTCGGTGACATGAAAAGGAAAAGTTTATACTTCCACATATGAGAACAACAGATCAAGTTTAATTAATATATTCCAACAAGATTAATTGTTTGGTTGGTTTTTATCCGGCGGCCCTCCCTGTGGGCCCAGCACTCTGCTTGGCCAAGGTTCCTGGTCTCCGACGATGCTGAGACGTCGGGGCTGTCGTTAAACTTCCAAGCTACGCATTGCAGTTTCAACAGCAAGATTATTTTAAGATTTCAGAGTTTTCTTTTAAATCCAAAGAATAGATTCAGAACGTTACATGTTTTATATAATGTGGGAGAGGCCCTCAAAAGTAACAGCACCTGGGTCGTAAAATGGCCTTCAGACAGGCCATGTTGTGTCTGAGTTATTAGCTCTTCACCTGCAAGGTGGGGACAACACACTTGCTTCCCAGGGTTGTTGAACCTAGCCCGATCTCTTGTGGTGCCTGCCTGTCTTTCAGAGACTGTTAGGGGAAGGGACAGAGGACGGGTGACCCTGGTTTCCCGTGCAGTTTCCATGTGGACTCTGGCTTGTTAGTTTTATTTACTGGTCCTACATATTTGGGTCTTTCACCAGCCGGCCACCCACCCGGACTAGAAGGGACAGTGCCTCAGTGCAGACAATAGTCAGGGTGGTGCTGAGAGATCCTCAGCTGCCCTTCTGCTGCTGCGTCAGGCAGTCCCACACAAGCCCATCAAGTCGGACATCCCTCCCGGGTAGTGGCAGGACTGAGCTGGAAGACATCTCCGCGCCCTTGCCTCTCAACAGCTTTTTCTTATAAGGAGCCCTCACCCCTCGTTATTGGCAGAGGCTTGTGGCAGAGGTGGGGAAATGCCAGCGTTTGCAGATGGTGCATTTCTGCCCCCCTGAAACGTTCTTAACGCAGGGATGCTATTCACGCCGGAGAGGTGCTTTCACAGATGCCCATCCTACCCGGGGTAGACTGCTTAATTCAAAGAGGGTAGAGACGTTGAGTCCTGAGTTTCAGTTCTGCCTTTCTCATCCACTTGCTGTGGGACTCTGGACAAGTCACTTGACTACCCTCTGTGAACTGGGAAACAACCGGCTGGCCCACCCCTTCTCTGGGCTGGTGTGAGGCCATGGGTGGGAAGGGTTCGGTGGACCATCATGGTGAAGCTGCAGGTAGAGGTGGCCATGCTCTTTGTCTTGGTGTGAGGATCCACCTGGAGTCCTTCACTGACTCCTGCTGGCCCCCGCCTGACTCCCACCCCAGCCTGGCCCAGGCCTGGGAGTCACCCCCATCAGGGAACAGAGCTGCCCCACTGGGATAGAGCTCCTGGCCCCAGATAAGACCCAGTAGGTGACCTCAGTGCAAACCAGGTGTCAGCAGCTCTATTTATGCTTATACATCCAACAGCTCCCCCTTTGTCCCTGCAGAGAAGTCTTTAGAAGTAGAATGAAACAAAATTGAATTATCACCAGGAAAAGAATGCATCTCCCAGGTTAGATAAAAATAGTCATTTCTACTGTTCCTGCATCACCCACTGCACATGCCCATCATCAAAGACAGGAATTCGTTAACCCAGAGAAGTCCTTTGAAGCGATCCCGTGCAGTCCAGCCTTTGCCAACCGAAACCACAGTGTTCCGTGACTTGCCCAAGCTTGCTCAGGGTGTGTGTGCGGAGCAGGGGCAAGGCTTAGACCTCCGGTTCTTTATGTGATACCAGATGCCTCAGTGTTCCACACCTCACTGCCCAGGTTCTGCTCCCTTCACCCGTTACCTGCTCCCAGCCTGTGATGTCAGCTCAGAGCAGCACACCTCCAGTCTCTATAGTGCTCCTGAAAGGGCCAGGGAGAGTGGCTGTGGCCAGATGGGCAGGAATTCTCCTGAGTGTGTGACCCAGGGCAAGGCTCTGTTCTCGGGTCCTCAGCTTCCCCGTCTGCAGAATGCTGCTCTTGGTGGGCCTTCGTATTCACTTTCGTTGGTGAGAACAGCAGTACCTCCCAAGGAAAAGCCCATCCTACAGTTCATTCAGTCCTAGGCATTGCATGGGAAGGCAATCCCCACCCCCATGGGAACCAGCCTCCCCAGTTGTCCTCTGAGGGGGGTCTCGGGGGCAGTGTCCTGGTGGGCATGAGAGCATCTAGAAGACTTGTCTTGAAGCTGCATTTGCAGGGCAAGCACACTTTTTACCCAAGTTTATGTCTGCGCTGTAGACTAAATGTGTTCCCCCAAAACTCACCTAATACATGTGAGGGCATTAGGGAGTGGGACCTTTGGGAGATGATTAACTCATGAGAGCAGAGCCGTCATAAATGGGATCAGTGCCTTTGTAAAAGGGACTGAGAGCTGCCTTGTTCCTTCCACCCCACGAGGACACAGGGAGGAGACAGCCCTCTATGAACCAGGAGGTGGGTCCTCACCAGACACTGAATCTGCCCGTCCCCCGGTCTTGGACTTCCCAGTCTCCAGAACTGTGGGAGAGAAATTTCTGTTGTTTACAAGCCACCCAGTCCATGGATTTCTATCACAGCAGTCCGAATGTACTAAGAGAGTTTGCTCACTGAGAGCGGCTTTGGAAGGTGACAGTGGATGGTGGTGGAAGGGGACGCAGGAGTCTACCCCAAGACACCACTTAAAGCCTCTTTTGCAGACCTGGAGAGGTTGATTCGTGTTTAGGCTGCCCGGAGGCTGCTGTGGTCCCAGGCAAAACTACCGACTGTATTCTCTGGGTGCAGAGGTGGGTGATGATGTCCAAAGGCAGTGGGGAGAGCTACTTACTCTCCAGGTCTAAAGCCAAGCTCCAGGGGCGGTCAGAGCACCCTGTTGGTCATTCATTCCTCAGCATGAACTATTGAATCTGACTCCTCTCCAACCTGGACCAGGAGAAACCTGTAGGGATGCTCTCCCCAGTGCTCTGAGAGCTGTGCTGAGATGTTCTGCTAAACTAGATTGGTGTCTGTCTCTTCCCGGTGGTAGCAAAGAACAAAATTATTACTTAGAATTACCTCAATTTTACATTTCTCTCCCATTGACTTTATTTAAACTCCTGGAACTGGCTACTGCCTGGCTGCTCTTGAGTATGCTGGGCAGAAAAATGCAATGTTCAAGTAGAAAAAAATATTAGTAAGAAGTATCAGAATCAGCCAATTCTGTTGAGTTTCACGGCGTATTTTTCTATAGTGGATGTGCATGTGTGGTTATGATTTCATGCACGTTTTCTGCTAGTAAAATTGTTCCCAGTTCCTGTGATGGAGCCACAAGTTTAGTATTTCACGGAGTTTCCCCTAGAATTCCATTATGTGACTCCCAGTTATGGTAACGGGATGAGGACAGAGATGGTGGCAAAGCAAGGGACCCCGGAAGGGATGGGATGCCCGCAACTCAGGCCTCATTTCTGACACACCACTCCCACCCCCACCCAAGGCAATCGAGGCCTGTTGACTCTAAACCTTTCAGTTATGGCCCCTTCCTCTCTCCTCCACTGCTAACAACCCTGCCTTACCTGGATTTCTGTAGCTGCTTCCGCCTGCCACCCCATGGCTCTGCAGTCTGCCCTCCACAGTGCACCAGGCTGATCTCGCAAAACCACAAATCTGGTCACATCATCTCTCGCAAAAAATCCTTTAATAGCTCCTTGTGGCCTCCAGGGTTCAATGCAAGGTTCCTTGGAATGGCTTACAGAGCCCCCCAGGATCTCCCTCCCTCTTTCTTGCCTCCCTCTCCACTTCCGTGTTCCAGTCACCCCAGACTGTGCTGCCGTTCTGTGCCCCCAGGCCTTTGCAGGTATGGTTCCTTCTGCCCAGAAAGCTCTCCCTCCCCCTGATGGCAGGCACATTCATGGTGCCACCTATAGCTCCCTCACACCTTGCACAATAGGCTTTGAAAAGATGCAATAATAAAGAAGGTGGGGTATTCAGTGCTTGAATTGGGTGAGCCAGAACTGGATGAACACATTTCTCTCTAGAAGAACCCAAGCTGTCCTAACTATGTTCAAACAGAATCGACCTATGAATGAGTCAT
This sequence comes from Macrotus californicus, assembly GCA_007922815.1. Taxonomy (NCBI): domain Eukaryota; kingdom Metazoa; phylum Chordata; class Mammalia; order Chiroptera; family Phyllostomidae; genus Macrotus; species Macrotus californicus. The sequence goes on along the minus strand of VMDR010000283.1, from coordinate 230,608 downwards.
ACGATTTGTGGGATGTCCCAGTGGAGAAAACTACAGCATCTCCCTTCCTCTTTGGTCCCTTCAAGTGTTGCTGTCCGGGGCCTGCAAGCAGTGCCATGGGCCTGATCGGAGGTGGGGCTGTGGGCACATCAGGTACATCTTGCTGATTGCGGAATTCCCTGGCTGCTCTGAAGGCTTCTCAGTATCTGGGGTGGAGGCCTGGGAGGGTGTTTGAGGAAGGGCAGGGGAGGCGTAGGAAGGGCCAAGATGGCTTGGAGGGGACATTTGGCTGAAACCAGAGCCAAGGCTTCCATCGCTGAGGGCCTGGGCCCCTGGAGTGGCAGGTGTAGCTGAGCCTCATTGCCCTCCCAAGTCTGAGTCCTTGTGGGACTGAAAATGAATTGCTTTCCATCTCAGCTTACATTCTTGGCCTGTGCCACTTAGAGAAAGAGATGGCCTGGCCTGATGGAGAAGATGTGGAGTCTGGAAGCCAAGCAGTCCTGGGTTCAAAGACTCTGCTACTTAACCAGCTACAGGTCTCAGGCAAGACACTGCACCTCTTCAAGGTTCAGATACCCACCTGGGGCTGTTGTGCATGTGGGGTGAGGTAGAGGGTGAGGCTCTCTGTGTCTTTCCTGAGCCTGGTCACCATGTCATCCTCATTTTGTGGCTTTTGCCCCAGAAAGACGGATGTCCTGGTGGGTACAGAGAAATTGGCCACAGACCTCCTTGAGTAGTGTGGGGCAGCCAATGACGGCCCGTTGGTCAGGCACACCTGCTCTGGGGCAGTCCCCCTCCCATATCCAGGACACGCCCATCTGGGAGATGGAAAAAGTGAGGCACAGGAAAGAAAAATGACTTGCTGAGGCTGCTTCAACTTTTTTTAGAGTAATTCTCATGCATGAAAGAACTGCTGTTTGCTCAAGGTAAAGGTGAAAACTGAAGGCAAAAGAGCCTTCTTGCTCCACCTCCCTACTCACGTCTTCCAACTTAGAAAAAGCCTAAATCGTCAATGGAACCTCACTGTTACTCTGCATCCTAAAATTTCCAACCTCCGTGCCTTAACTTTTTTGTTCTGTTTTGTTTTCTGCTTGTAATACAGTTCTCATACTGAGCAACAAATTCTGTTTGGCCAAATTCTCCCTGTCCTTCAGAGCTCAAATGACAGGCACCCTCCTCCTCCTCCAGGAAGTCCTCTGGGGTGCCTGGTTGCCCTTGTGCAGCTGCTGTCCATGGCCGCTACAGCGTAGTCTGATCCCTTCATTCCAGCTGTCTGGCCTTGGTCCCTCGCCACTATCAAGGGTGTGTTTCTTATCAATGTCACTTGGTCATGTGCTCTTGCTCTCCTGACCTCTGAGTAGGCCCTAGTTTCATCATGGCTAGTTTTAGGCCAGCCAAGAGAGGATTAAAACATGTACCTCAACCTCTAGTTAGAATCTTCTGGAAACTGTTCTGCTTCCCTTTGCTTTTGTTTGTCTCCCACTGCCCTGGGGTGGATCAAGGTCTTATGGCCATAATTGCAGCACATGTGTGTGTGTGTGTGTGTGTGTGTGTGTGTGTGCATGTGAGAGAGAGAGAGAGAGACAGGCAGAGACAAAGATGATGAGAGACAGAGACGGAGGAGGGAGTGGGAAGAAGGGGAGGGGAGAGGGCTTGGGCCAGGCCACACATGCCATGTTTCTTTTCAACGTGAGGGGGAAACAAGCCTTACTGCCCATCAGCCAACATCCGGGCAGACCCTCTGTGGGATACTAAGCCTGCTAGCTGGGGTGGGTCAGCTGTTCAGATCCCAGCTGGGTCCAATCTTTGTCACCTTCAAAGAAAGATACCAGAATCCTTGAAGTTTTGCTAATCATTATAACAACAACCTCAAGTATTTGGAGCATTTGCCCTGCTAAGCACTCTACATACGTTATCTTAATCCTCACAACTATTTGAGGGAGAGGCCAGATGAGTCCCATTTTACAGATGAGGAAACTGAGGCTCAGAAAGACTCCATGCCATTACAAGCATGGGGTACAGATCCAATCTGTCTGGCCTCCGAGCCCACACTAATCTCCATTACCCAAGAGCATCCCACTAGCCCCGGAACCTGGGCTCCTGGGTGTTATGATCGCGGCTCTGCCACTGGCTGCCATACGTGGGACATTCAGTGCACCAGACCACAGGTCCGGCCTCTTTCAAGTTGACCAGGTGCTGCTGAAGGGCCTTGTCAACTGTCCTGTGCTGAGAAGTTGTGCTTGGGTGATTCTGAATTCTCTGAGGCGAACACGCAATCCATTGCACTCTCAGTTTCCCAGATTCTGACCACAGACTCTAGCGTCCTGGAACCCTGTGGTCCCCATATTCTCTGATCGTCACTAGAGTGTGGGCCCTGGGAGGGCATGAGCTTTCTGTCCATGTGTGCCCTGCTCTGTGCCAGGGCCCATCACAGCCAGTGCTTCGCATGCGGTAGGCTCTCAGTCAATATTTGTTTGCTGAATGGCTGACACGCCCTCCCTTCTGCCTCCGCCCTCGGTTAGCGGCCAGCACCCACACTCTGCCTGGAGCCTGGGCCCTGAAATGTGGCCAGCTGCCCGCGCAGTGGCAGACGAGCCCTGAACCAGCAGGCAGCCCGCTTGCCCTCTGGCCCTGCTTGGCCACTAATCAGCAACATGACTCTAGGCAAGTCACCTAACCTCTCTGGGCTTCTTTTTTTCCCCCAAGAGCACTTGATGAGCAGCCAGAGAAACATACAAGGCTCATTCCTGCCTCAGGACCTTTGCATGTACCATTCCCTCTGTCCGAAATACTCTTCCCCAAAATTCTCTTCCCACTGCCCCCTCACTTCATTCAGACCTCTGCTGAAATGTCACCTCCTTAGAGAAGCCTTCCTTCGCCATCTCAACTCAGACATCTCCTCTGGTCACGTTCCTTTTCCTCCTCCGAGTTGTTCACTTCTTCCATAGTACTCCTCACTACCTGACAATATTTGGTTGTTCACTGTTTTCTCTTTTCCCAATTAGAATTTAAGCTCCAAGGAGACAGCAGTTTTGTTTGTCCGATTCAGTGCCTAGCCCAGTGCCTAACACATAGTAGGTGCTCAATAATATTTGTTGAAGGAGGCAGAAGGACAAAAGCTGAGTGGCCTGAGCTGGCCCAGACACCTCCACCCAATTTCTAGTCCCCAGACATTGAGACACGTGGGGCAGCTCTCCGCCTATGGGCTGACTCAGCCTGACCTCCCATGAGGCGCAGACACAAGTCTGGGCACCTCCACCATGGGAACGTAAGACCAGAAGTGTGTGCCCTGAGACAGCAGGACCTAAGGCCACTCACTTTCCCTGAAAGGGGAAGACAGCAAGGCAGAGGCATGGGGAAGCTGGCAGTGTCCTATTGACATAAGAATAGTGGCTAAATAAACATACCCATTTTCCATGACAGGCTGTTGGCGTTTGGTGTATGTGGCTGGTGCTCAGACAGCCCAACAAGAAGGAGGATCCTATGTCTGGGAGTTGGGGAGAGGAGCGAGGAATTATATGCCTGACCCAGCTGGCTTCCTAAGACTGCTGTGCTCATGCATCCTCATCCTGCCTCCACCCTTCTCGGTCCCCCAGAGGTCTTCACTGCCCCTACGAGAATACAGCCCCTCAGTCTGAAATTCATGGCTGTCTGGGACACAGCCCTGCCCACGCCTCCTACCTGCTTTTTCTCAACTTTCCTGCAGAAGGTCTCAGCTGCAGCAGGCTCCAGGAGCTATTTCCCCAGTGTACTGTGACCAGTCCCCTCTCCAAGCTTTACTTGTACTACACTGTCTGCCCAGAATGCCTCCTCTCCCGGGAAGCCCTCCCTCATCACACTGACTCATGAGACCTCTCCTTAATCTGGGCCCCCCTCAGCTCTCCTGGACTTGCCCACTTCTAGGGGATGCTTGAGAACCTATGTGTGTATGTGGTTAGTGGGAAGCCATGTCAGTAGGGATGGGGGAGAGCTTGGGTAGGGCAGTAGCCTCTGCCCATCCTGGCTTGATCAAATGAGGTAATGCACGTGGATGTGACTTGTAAACTACAAAGCTCTGTTCTGCCTCAGCCCAGGCCCCTTTAAGTCTGGCCTGGACTCTTGTACCAGCATCCCCATGGGCCTCCCTGCCTCTAGTTCACCAGGCCCATCTAGCTTCCCTGCTGAACACTACAGGGGTCTTCATGAAACATGGATCCGATCAGTTCCCTTCTCTGGCGGCCTCTCCTCGCTGGGAGATTCCAGCCCAGCAAGCCTGTCTGCTGCCCTCAACCCCTCCTCATGCTTTCCCACCTCGCTGCCTTTGCTCAAGTCATTCCTTCTGCCCGGAATGTCTTTCCCTCTCTCCCTCATCCTCATTCCATTAGATCTTCCTCTTCCTTTGGAATTACCTGGCCCCTCCAGGTACATCTGGCCGCTCTGGGTGCCCTTGCTAGCCATCTCTGTGCAGCGACACCTCCCCAGCTCTCACAGTCCTTATTTATTTGCACAGGTGCCTCCCTAGGGTTGGCTTGGCCTAGAGAAATCAACCTTCTCCTAGTAGATGGTTTCTCCTGGTAGATGGTGCTGTCTGCTGTGGATGTCCTGTGTGCAGCAGGCCTGGTGCTCTGTATACTTCAGTTTATTGAGAGCCAACTACAGTCCTGGGAAAAAAGTCTTCTTCCCTATGGGAGGATGAAGGCTCCGAGATGCTAAGGACCTTGCTGAAGGTCATGCAGCAGTATGTGACAGAGCTGTCCGGCCTGGGGACCCTGGTCAGGTTGATTTCGTAGCTTTCCTCCAGATTGCATGCCTGGGACGGAATTAAAGACACCAGATCTCTTTCCAAAACATGACTGTTAATAATTCTTCTTAGGGATTTCATCTGTCTTTTTTTCTTGCTCAGTTCTTCATGCCTCCATCGGTGCTTCCCTCTCATCCCTGACAAGCAGCTGGTTGATGCACAAGGGACCACAGTCTTCATCCACCTCCCTGTCCCTTCTTAGGTCTGCTATGGGTCCCCTCCAGGTCACCTGGGCCCAGGCTCCAGAATAAGGTTAGACCTAGTCCTTCTGTCCAGGACCCCTCAGAGAGCCAGGGCCACCCCGTGCCCACGTCTGTCCCAAGCCTCCTCCCAGCCCTGACACCCAGGCTGCAGATCAATAAATCTGTCTCCTGCTCTCTCTCAACCATCTGTTCTCCCTGGTGGTCCCCAGGGAGTCTGCCAGGCTGGCTTCAAGCTCCCAGGTCAGAGAAAGGAAGCTATTTTGGGACCATCTGTTTGAAAGGTGCCTCCGGCTGGGGTTCCACAGCTGAGGGACGCTGTCCAGGCAGTGAGTGGATGTCAGGAGGGGACAGCAATTAGGGAATGAGAGTCACCTTTGTCTTTGGGCTCAAGGCCAGGATGTGCCAGCTCTCCCCTGACTCGGGCAGACCCGCCAGATCCCAGCCCTGGTTGTGTTTGGGATGTGTCTCAGGCCAGATGGTGCCGGAGGAAGCAGGAAAGACAGTCTGAACCTCCCCCCCTCCCCCCCTACTCCCTTTAAAACATATACACACACCCTTAAAATTGGGTTGCCAGTGACAACCTGGCATATCATCTTCTTTTTATATTATTCTTAGCCCCTCTGTTACCATAGTAACTGAACAATGCTTTTAAATATAGCAGTTAATTTTTTCAGCTCCAGCAACAAAGTTCTGGTGCTGTCCAGAAGGCCAGAGGCTGGCTTCTTCCCCGGGAGCAAAGCCCTCCCAATCCCTCTCACCGCCTGTCAGCCCCGGAGTGTGAGCTGGGGCTGAATGTCCTGAGGTTGAAGAGACCCTCTGTGCTCCTTGACCTGGCTACACTCCAGAGTCAAGGTGTAGTAGAAACACCCTGGGTTCTGCACTCAGCAGACCTGGATCAATAGCTCCCCCACCCCCTGCCCCTGAAGCCCTTGTTTTTCCTCTCTGAACCTTGGTTTCTTTATCTGGTCAATGAGGGTGACAGTATCTGCTTCACAGATGGAGAGAAGGCTTACAGGAGCTAAAGGAGGCGAAAGTAGCACATGGGAAACTCAGTAAATGCATCTGTGCGTCTTGTCCTTTCTCCTTCCCCTCCCCCATCCCTTCCATTCCTCTTCCTTTTTGTCCTTACCTCCCTCTCTCTTTTGCATTTTTCTCACCCTCTTCTCCCTACTGCCTTGAATTATTGATGTTAAATTCCCAGCCAGTAACATCAGAGGGTTAAAATCCATAACCAGCCTTCCTCTGGCCTCCCCTTGGATCGCCCTCCCTCCGTGGGCTGGTGAGCTCATCATAGTCATTAATCATACATCACGGCTTGAGAACCCAGGCCCCTGTGGCCCAGCCGCTGAGCAGCCCCAAGCAGGATGCAGCAGGGCAGGATGTCTTCTTCGGGAAGGGCTGGGCTGGCCCTGAAGCCTTGGGCAGAGTAGACGCATTAGTGTAAGTTTATCTGGGAAGGGGGGCGGACAGCCAGTGGAGGGACATATCAGGAAGCGCTCCCTGGCCCAGTGACTGGAGGAGTCCTTTCCAGGTGCCAGCTCCCAGCACCCTCCTGACATCCTGCACCTCTCCCAGACCCTCCCTCACACTCGCCCCCCCACTTATTTCTCTGCATTCCAGAGCTCAGCCTGGCAGGCCTTCAAGCAACAGGCAGCAAAGTTCCTAATGCTCAGAAGCAGTCAAAACACAGCATGGCTGCCCGTCAGGTATAATTCCCTGTCGCTGGAGAGTTGCACGCTCTGGGGGCCAGACATGGCAGAAGGGATTACAGTACCAGGTTACAAAGTGAATAAACTCTTATCTTAACCTATGATTATATAATAGAACAATAATATTAAAATCACCATGTAATTTTGCAGAGACTTAGGTACTGATTATCTTCATTTACGAAAAAAGAAAAAGAAAACTTGTCCAGGGTCGTTAGGCTGGTAAAGAAGCTAACTCTGAATCCATGGTTTTACCTTCCCCGTTATTCTTCAAGTTCAGCCTTCCTGGCTGGAAGCTGCATGGGGACATTTACAGAGCAGTGGCTGAGACTGAGTGTGACTCTGTGCTGAGCCCCAGGCTGGTGGCTTGGAGCTGTGCAGGAGCCAGAGGCTGCTCCCCGGGAGCTGTCAATCTTGTTCAGGAACCAGATAGACACAGGCAGAGAACACCAGTGCTCTCGAAGCTGTGGGAGCCCTGCAGAGGGAAGATGCTCTGGGCTTTCAGCCAGGCTCAATTTCAGCTGGCCCAGTGGGAGGGAGCCGATGCAGGAGGTGCCGAGCTTCCCAGGCCCACCGTGGGCCACAGACTTGTGGGCATTTCACACTCACATTACTTGATCTTCCCACAGCTCGACAAGAGCGGCACCACATCCAGTTCTGACAGATGCTCTGCTGAGCTTGTCAAGGTCAGACAGCTCAGAAGTGGAGGGACCACGTGTGTCTGACACCAAAGCACCATGGACATCTGTGGGAGGTGGCAGAGGGTCAGGAGCAGTCTGCCATGTCTGGATGACTGGCGATCTGTCAGTCTCCGTAGACTGAGGCCAGTGTGGGCGGCCAGCGAGCCAGGAGGTGGTGGTAGCTGAAGGGGCCTGGCCCTAGCCCCCAACCTGGCAAGGCTGCGTCTTGTACCCCCCACCCCATCCCTGGGCAGGATGGAGGGAGGGATGGTGGTGATGGGGACAAGGGGCTGCCATGCTGTGCAGGGGTGAGTTCTGGCCTGTGAGACAAGACACCTGGGGCAGGTCCTGACTCTTGCTGGTTCTCTGTGAGCCCTGAGGCAGGTCATCCCAGGGACTGATTTCCCTCTTCACTCGGAAGAACATGCACTGCCTGCCTATCTCATGTGATAAAGGGAATTTGTCATTTAGCATCAACCTATCTGCCTGAAATGTCATCCGGTGACATCCCTCTGCTGTATTTTTCTTCATAGCATCACACACCCTGGCAGTCTGTCGCACACAGCTTCCTTTATCCGTGACTGCCTTTCTCTGTCACGAGACCAGAAAGCCCAGGAAGGCCGGACTGACCTTTGTTCAGGGCTGTGCCTCGCACATTTGAGCATGAGACATATCGGTGGACGAACAAATGAGTGAATGACCCATGTGATCAGGACGGTATGTCTCCTTCTTGCTCCCACGGCCTGTCCATACCTCCTCCTGGCACTTGTCACAGGTAGTGTGATGGCATGTGTCCCGTCCCTCTCTCCACACACTGTTTCGCTGAGCATAGAGCCAGCCTGGAGGAGATGCTTGATGAACGTTTGTTGAAGCACTCTCCTCCCTGCCCTCAGTTTCCCCATTTGTACACTGTGAGAGTGGTCACCCCAGAGGCGTTTTAATTGTCCTCTCTCAGTGACAGTCTGGGATTTTTAACTTGTTGGCTGGCATCGCTGCACCTGCAGCTTCGTCTGTTCTCCACCCCAATGCTTGTCCTGGCCCTCCAGGGTGGGTCACTGCCCGAAGCCTGCCTTCCCTTTGATGAGCAATTAAAGCCCCAGAATAGCCCATTGTTTCAAATCAGGTGCCTGGACCCTATATTTATCTCCAGCGTGCTGAGTGTGCTTAGGTCCCTGCCAGCCACGTGGTGGGCATCATGGGGACTGCTCAGGTTCCTCACCCGAGAGGCTCTCTCTGGCATCAGGAGACAATGTGCACCAAGAGGAGCAGGAGCCAGTGAGGAAAAGGCAGGGGAGGAACCAGCCTCCACAGAGAGCCAGGCGCTGGACAGAGGGGTTTCACACATGCTCACCAAGGCCATTCAAGATCAGTGTCATTAGCCCCGTTTCACAGCTGGGGGGTTGGAGGCCCTAAGAAGCCACCCTTCCATGGAACTGCCTTGCAGGACAGGGCTGGGATCTAAGCACAGGACTGTCAAGCTTTTTCATTGTGCGGCTCAGCTTCCCTGGGTGGTGGGTGATGCTCAGCACCATCAGCCCCTGAAGCCATAGCCCAGCAACTGCCAGTGAGCGAGTGAGAGGGAGCCAGCTTCACGGATGCTGTCATGGGCTCTACTTTTGCAAATAACCAGGTCCTGTCAAGTCTCCCCTCCTCTCTGAAGGACATGACAGAAGCCTAGAGTGCTAGGGAGTGAGAGAGGCCAGGAACTGGAGACCATCCATGCCCACAGGGAGAGCAGTTGCTCAAGGCCAGCCCAGGGGATGGCAGTGGGAGGAATCCAGTCCAGGCCTGCAGCAGAGCAGAGTCCAGAGAAACGGCTGACACGTGGCTGTCAGGGGGCTACCAGGCACTGCCACTTACCAGCCAAGTGACCTTTTGTAAGAGGGCCTTCCACTGCCTCATCTGTAAAATGGGAGCAATGGTAGTAACTGCCCGTTATGGCCCTCTTTGGGATCTGATCAAGTAGTTCATGTAAAACTCTCAGACGAGCACCTGCTTCGGAAGCCACTCTTGGCTGCCACCATATCACCACCATGCTGCACAGTCCAGGCTCTGGGGACGGTCTTGGGGTGTGGGACCGCAGCTGGGCACTGGACCAGGACTGAGGGATAAGGCAGTGCTGGATCTCGGGAACAAGATGGCGACAGTTTCCAGAAACAGGGCACAATATGAGAGGAGAGTCTGGGCCGGGGGTTCTTTACATGATTCTAACGATTATAAGAGGAAAGGGTGGTTTGGGAACAAGCAGTTGGGCGGAGCTTGCAGGTGAGTGTAGGGGACCCAGGTGTTGGAAGAAGAGAGGTGAGGGAAAGGAGACAGACCCTCACTCCAGGCTTAAAGTGGAGCCATTCCAGGGGGCTCTGAAGAACTCATTTCCTGCTCACATGTTGGTCCTTTTGAAGCGGAGTCATGGAATGTCAGAAATGGCCTGACCTTACAGAGGATGAGACAGCCCAGACTCACGACAGGTTAAGGGCACTCCCCTGCACTTCTCTGTACCTCTGTTTTCCTTTTGGTCACATGAGGCTGGTACATTAGATGACCTTTGGGGATCATTCTGGCCTGAAGATGACCCCTAGGGACTATTTCTGGGGTCTGTTGAATGTTAGGAAAGGGGTGATGGGTGCTCTGAAGAGGCAGAGTGTACAGATGAGGATGCAGCAAGAGGCAGCACCTGATACCAGGGCTGATGCATGAAGAACAGGGTGGAGAGGGTACTGGTTCGGTGGCTCTCCCCCTGGGCTTGAACAGGGCTCTCTCCCCAAGGCACTCGGGTTGCTTGCACGCCCTTAGACTCAGGTTGGCATAAGCTGGAAATCTCACCAGAGATCCTCCAGCTCCTGATGGAAAGTGTTTCCTTCCTTAAGCCCCTGTTAGTTCTGACCTCCCAGCTTCACTGAAGGCACCATCCCTCCAATATGCCTGTCCAACACCTGAGCTAAAGTGGTCCAAATTTCATCAGTGCCCAGGAGGCTGGCAGGGCCTGGCGTTGGCCTGGTTACCCTGAACTCTGTACCTGGCATTCCTATGGGTGGTGGTGGGATGCCCACTGGGCTGTAGCTTCACCCAAACCCTGCTGTGTTGGTGACTCTACAGAACTGGGTTTGCTCCTTTCTGCCTCTGTTCTCCTGCCTTGGACTCCAGTTCTCTGCAAGAGTCAGAGCCACACATGAACTCCACACCCTGAGACCCTGACTAGCTATTGCCATTCCACCCAAACCCCACTTTGGGCTACATTTTCTTCCCCGTGCCCTCAGGGTGCTGGCTGGGTTGTTGCTCTACACAAGGAAGATTGCCCGAAAGTGGTGCTGCCATTCTTCCAGCTTCAGAGATTGCCACTGTTGGAGACTGCCGTGAGTGGCCCCGTTTGAACCCATCACAAGCTTTCCCCAACCTCCAGATGCTCCCTTCTTTGAGCCACTTCCTGCCTCTGGTCCGTGATGCTGCAGCGCCCGCCTGCTGTTGGGATACACATTTCCAAGTCTGAAACTCTGGCTGGGTGTTCCGATGCTTTGGGCTGCGGGTAACAGAAACCTACCTACAAGTGGCTTCGACAGTAGGGTTTTATTAACTCTGAGATTCTGGAGCTAGGGGCAGTTCCCAAGCTGAGTAACTCAGCAGCCCAGTGACGTCAAGGATTCCCACTGTTTCTAGCTTCCTCTTCTACCAACCTAACCACAGTCAGCATCATCTCCCCCGAGGTCATAAGATGGTTTCGGTGGCTGTGTGCAGACAAGATGGTGGGTGGTGCAGAAGAGGAACATTGTCTCCCAAGCCTTTTTTTTTTTATTAGCAAAGGAGTCCTTTCGCGGAGACTCAGAGAAAGACTTCCCTTAGCTGCAAAACGGGAGTAATAGGTCCCATTAGCCAGAATTGAGTCACATGCCCATGCCCGAACCAGTCACTGCCAAGGAACTGCACCACCTCTGCCAGACTGGATTAGTCATGGTTTACTCCCTGGGCTTCTGGAAGGTCTGTCCCCCTGACCCCCCAAAAAAAGCAGCAGCCCTCCTCCAGCAGAGAAGAAACAGGGAGGAGTAGCTTCATTGAGTAGCTCCTGATACTCAACTTGAACTTTCCCTCTTTGCATTTGGTGCCAGAGTACCTGGTTGCAGCCTTTGTACCAAAGCCATTTGACTTCTTCCTCTCTGCACCCATCTGGACTCTTTGGTGGAAGCAACAGAAGTTGATGTTAGGGCACCTTAAGCAAAAGAGAGTTAAATTGGAAGGATAATAAGAATCTCACAGATCCGACAGGAAGGCTGGAGAACCAGGCTCAGAAAAGGATCCAGGACCCCCCAGGGAAATAGAAAATGAACTAATCAGTGGCTGTCCTATCATGGCCACAGAAATGGAAGACCCGGGGCCTGGAAGAGAGGATTCAATATGCCTAGCTCAGCATCGTGTCCTCCCCTGGGCTGCAGGAAGGGAGGGAACCTTGCTTTAATGTCCACCAAGACCAGGGGAGCTAATTCCCCCAAATGGAGTCAGGGTGCCATTGCAGAAGTAGAGAGAAAAGGTGCTGAGCGGCCCCAAACCAGTAAATGCACTCTACCCGTGGTAGCGCGCGCCTGACCCAACAGACATTGCTGTGGTGCGTGTCCCTCACAGGGGCAAAGATGCACAGTTTTAACTGCATGGGAATGGCCAGTTGGAGCAGGAGACATGTAAGCACCCTGTCTAGTTCCCACAAAGGTGGCCCCCTCTGGTGTCATTCTTACAGGCAAAGGATTCTGTCAGATCTTTCTAGAGGCTCCTTGAGCTAGAAACCCTATCAGCATGTCTTCTGTTCACCAGTTATAGGAAACTTGTGATAGTCCTAGACAATTCGTAAGTCTTTCTTCAAGACAAAAGTCAAGTTGAAGTCCAGACCTTCGAGATGAAGGTCAATTCCCAGGCTTACCATCCCCCTGGCAGGGTGTGTTTCAGGCTGGGACAAGTCTTTTGCTGCAGATAAGAAGCCATGATTGAGCACCTACTGTGGGACAGGTAAGGTGCTGGGCGCTGGGCCTGCAGCTTCTCATTCAGTCCCCCCAGCAACCCTATTGTACAGCTGTCATGTTCCTCATCTACGGATGAGGAAACTGAGGCATGGGAAGAACCAATGACTTATCCCATGGTCACAGCTAGTAAGTAGCAGGTCAGGATTTGAATCCGATCCAGAGTTCCCTCTCAAACACTTTACCCCACTGCTAATGAACTTCTTGTTCTTCCTACTAGCAAGAGGAATGAGGCAGGGCCTTAGTTCATGCATTTGTCCTTTGGGCCTATCCACCCACCAGATACCCTCTTCGCCTTGGGAAATGGCCCCCTGGAAAGGACAGGGTGGTCTCCAGAGAATTCTCTCAGAAGTTTCCTCCCAAGTGCTGGTGCCAGCACCCCTCTCAGCCAGTGCGCAGCTGCCTCCAAGGCAGTCCCAGTCCCTGTCGCGGCTGCAGACACCCCTGTGCTGTTTCCCTGGCCAGCACACCCAGGCTGGCAGACTATCCTGCTGATGGAAAAGAATGAACAAGTATGAGCCAGAAACTTTACTCTCCTCGTCTCATTTCATCCTCACAACAAGCCTGTGGGTGGGCACCCTGATTTTTCCATGTACCAGCTGTGAGACCCTGAGACCCATGCCTCAGTTTCCTCATCTGTGAGCACTAGGTAAATATCCTTATTCAGTAAACCCATTTTGCAGAGAAGGAAGTGGGGGTGTAAAGTGAGAGGTTTATTGTTCAAGGTCATGTAACTAACAAGTGACAAAGCTGGAGCTGTTTGGGTTCAAAGTTCTGTTCATTCGTTCATCCATCAACTACTTTTTGAAGGCCCACCATGTGGTGTGCACTGGATCCATGCTCTCTCTTTAAAAAGATATTGACTCCTAAGACCTTAGCATGCAAGACAATTTGACTTCACAAAGACACAGTAAGTCCCTTCTACATGAAAAAGTCAGGCTCTGTGCAAGATCCGGTATGAAGGATCATGTTGAATCCTCATGACAACCCTGCTCAGTTGATTGTTTTCCTCCCTTTACAGATGACAAAAAGGGAAATTCCGAGAACTTGCCCAAGCTCACACACGTGGAGCCTGATAGAAGCATCATAAACCCCCAAACCCCTTCCTTCCCTTCCCACCCTGTTGCTCCTTTCTCTCCGTGATGCTCTCCCTCCTCTCCCCTCCCCTACATAGCCCACAGGCCTGTATGTGATACAGGCTCCAGAAGTTCTAGTTACTGTCTGCACCTGAAGTCCTTTGCCCAACAGAGAAGGACAGCCATCAGCCTCACTGGCCAGTGCCATCTGCACTGGGCCTTTAGGACTCTGTGCCTCCCTGGTTCCCCCGTCCCCTGAATTTGGCCCCTATGCAAAAAGGACATGAGGAAGATTAAAGAAAAGTGCAGACCAAGGCTTTAAACATCAAACAAAAGTGAAATCCAGACATGGAGGAGCAGGGGAGCCTGGGAGTGCCTTGCAGGACAATGCCCAATGTGCACTGGGTTTGGGGTATGTCACGTCGCTGCTGGTGGGTTGCTTTTGGAGAGCGATTTCATAGCATGCACCAACAGCTTCACCTCACAGATGCCTGTGCTTTAGGGCACAGTCACCCCAATTTCCAGGAATATAGCCTAAGCAAAAACAAAGTCTAAGGAACTTCCACGCAGCCTCATCTATAATACTGAAGCACTGAGTACTGAAAGCAAATCTAAGAGCTAACACATGGAGATAAAAACTAGCATACACCTCTATCAGGGGTTGGTGAACTATAGCCTGCAGTCCGGATGCCACCAACAGCCTGTTTTTATAAATAAAGTTTTATTGGAACACAAACAGGCCCACTCATTTACATGTTGTCTATGGCTGCTTTGGTGCTACAGCTGCAGAGTGCAGCAAAGGGGACAGAGAGTACGGCCCCCAAAGCCTAAAGTATTTAGTATCTGGCCTTTAACAGAACGAGCTTGCTGACCTCTGATCCACTTGATGGAATAGTACGCATCCTTTAAGAACGTGATAACTTTAGATATAAGGTTGGGAAAAGCAAGCTACAGGGTTTTATACACAGGATGACTTCACCTGTGTAAAAAGAAAAAACCTACATGAAAACTGTACATAAACAAAAAGCCAGAGAGGCATAGATGAAAATAGTAAGTTTTGGGGGAGTAGAAACACGAGCTGGGCTTGACTTTAAGCATTGCCTGATTGTAGAGGCCACCCTCTCTTCCTCGTACCAGGGTCCCTACCCTGTGGGCCACGGGGCCGGGCATCTCAGAGATGCACCATGAATACCTGCCGAATGAATATCGAATGCCTGGATCCCCGAGGGGTCCAAGCCCTAAGCCCAGAAGACATAAATAACATGTCTCAAGTGAGTGTGTGGAACCATTATTTAAATATATGTGGTGGTGCTGTGATTACTAAAATACAGGTTAATTGTAAAGCGTTATGTTCATCGTGGCTTTTGTACTGTTGTGTGTTTTCCCAATGAGAAGATACTAAGTGTAGACTTCCCATCAGCAGGCGTTTTGAGAAATAGTTTCACACGACAAGGAGTCCTTGGGCTGAAAATGGTGGGAAGCACTATGCCGTCTTCACAGCATACACGGGACGCTTTGCCCGGTGTCTGGCACGGGGGTCGCTCAGAGGAGTGAGGAAACCCACCAGGCCGGGTGCTGAGAGCCCGTGGCATTGGTGCTGTCTCTACAAGTGACTTTCTTGCTAGACCTGTGCTGTCACTCGCAGTGACTCTATCTCTGTGAGACCTGATGGCAGCAGGTAGCTTTCCCGAATGGCTACGGAGTGCTTGTGTGAATGAATGAATGAGTGAATGAATGAATGAATGATGAGAGAGAGAACAAAGGAGTTACAGTGAACGGTGATGAGGGAGCACCAAAGAGTGCTCGAAAGTGACAGTTTCTCAGCCTGAGAGAAGAAATAGCCTGCAGGGGGTTCTGCAGGGGTTGGTGACAGGACTGTCAGCTCTGAGTGGGTGATGAAGCTATGGTTGCGTCTCTCGGGGAGCCTGACCTTGGCCCTGTGCTGGCTGTGGCGTGGTAGCTGGGGCTTGGCTGTGAGGCCACTCCCCCCAAGGCTGGGCTCCTCACTTTTGGGTGCGCTTTGCAAACTCAAGTGGAGGCTGACAGATGGTGCTGGTATAATAGTCTCACTTTCTACTGCCCACAGGTCTCCCTCCAACACAGTCCTCCAAGCTCTGAGAAATCCCTGACACATCTCAACCATGAGACCGCGGCTGGCTTTTGGCAGGTAAGCCTCCCCGCCGCCATCTCTACCTCATACCGCAGGACACAGAGCAATTTCAGCACAGCCCGGAGGTCACCGGGCCATGTTTGTGGCCCGCAGGTAGGTGGAGCTGACTTCATCCGTGGCAGGAGAATGGATCCCCATGCTTTACTGAGACTTCAGGAAAAACCTGCTCAATGTCCAGAGCCCTTCAGCTGACATTTCCGCAAATGCAGCACATGATGATGGGCACACATCCTGGGATGGAAGCCAGGGAACTGGGTCTGACCCTGCTCAGGAAAGTCTCAGCGAGAGCCTTCCTTTCTTGTCTCTGTTTCCTTCTATGAACAGTGAGGGAGCGGGACTCAGTGAACTGGGCGGGCCTCAACATGCCAACTGTTCCAGGCCATGGGGTAGGGGAGGGGTGGTGGGAACAGGAGCAGTCTGCCACTTCCCTGGGACCTCACATCCACAGGGAGCCTGGGTCGGGCTGTGCATATGCCACATGTGTGCATGTCTGCGTTCAGGGGCCTGTGGCCCTTCGAGCAAACTCTGCTTAAAGTCAGACTCAGACGCGGACAGTCACCAGCCGCACACCGGCCCTCTCCTGCCCCCACCTGGGAAGCATACCATGGACGCTACAGGCTGCCAGTGCCCGGATGGGAAGGGTGGAGACTGCCTGTATACCAACAGCTGGGCAGGCCCGCAGCAGAATGTGGGGGTAAAGAGCAAGCTAGGTGAGGGGCAATGCAGGCCAGGAGACCAGGTCAACCTAACAGTGAGGCCCTCACTGAGAGCAGGAGTGGGTGTAGGGCCAAAGCTCACGGGCAGATCTGCAGGGCAGGCTGGGGGAGCTGCCTAGGAGATGAGGCCTGAATGGTATGCAGAGGCCCTCTGTCCAGCAATTGAAGCTGTCTGGCGGGCAGGAGACTACCCCTCCATCATGCCACTCTCAGTCTTGATCAAGGCTCAGGGGACACATGCCAGGAACTCAATCCTCTGTCCCCAGCCTGCCTCCAGGCTGCTGCCTGAGTCTGGTCCAGGCCTGGCCTCTGAGGGAGGAGAGGGCCACCTTGACGGCCTCAAGGTGGTTTGAGGATCGGTGTGTGGGTGTCTGGGATGGGATGGGTGTGCCTGCTTCTCCAGCAGGGAGGCCTGGCCTCAGAGGCTCCTGGGCACATAACACTGCTTGGCTGGCTCAGCTGCAAAGCATGGGGACTTGGGGGGCTAGGGACTAGGAAGAAGCTAAAAGCAGGTGAGAAAACCTGGAGGGATCCTCTGTGACCTGGCACTGCCCCTCTCCAGCCTCACCCCCTCTACCCCAGCTCTGTTATACACACCCCTGCCCTCCAGCCCTGTGGCGGTCCCCAAATGGAGCAGCATGTCACCCCTCCTCGTTTTTGCCCATGCTCTTCCCGTGGCCCCCTCTGCCCTGCTATCCAGACCAGTGGCCTGGCCTGGACCTTAAACTTGGTCCTCTGGGGAGCCTCTGCTGACCATCCAGCTGGGCTCAGCACACAGTACCCTCCTCTACCATCACTTATGCTCCCCTGGTTCAGCTGTTGCCTTCCACGTTGTCTCCCCACCACAGTGAATTTCTTGAAGGCAGGGGCAATGTCTCGGCCCTATATAGAGTGAGCTGTGGGAGTCCCTGGGAGTGAAATGCTATGTGGGGATCTGAGGCAGGGCCTGGTCATCGGGACATATTTGTTGCCTGCTGTGCTGTGCCCTCTGTGCTGTGCCCTCTGTGCTGGGCACTGAGGTACATGGATGAATGAAGTACATCCCTGTCCTTAAGGAGCTTCCCACCAATGGAGATGACACGCAGAGAGCCCCCGTACAGGGAACCTGTGGCTGTGGGGGAGTCCATTCTGTCTGGTTTTGGCTGTGGGGATGACTCAGCGAAGACCATCTGAAGGTGACACTTGAGCTGGGCTTTGAAGAATGAGTAGAAGTCCACCAGGTTAAAAGAAAAAAAGGAAGAAGGACATTCTAGAATAAGGAAAAAGCAGGTACAAAGGTGGAGTGCCTGGGCCACAGCACAGAGGAGGAAGTGCACGGAAGTGAGCTGGGGGAAGCGGGCAGGCCCTTGGGTGCCATGCCGAAGAGCTTGGGTCAGGCACTGTACGATCAAGGAAGGCACACAGTCAGCTTTGTGCTGCCAAGAGAGGCCTCTGGGCCCAGGGGAGAGGCTGAGAGCTCAGAGGTGCTCGAGTTAAAAGCTACTGAACCAGAACAGGGGGAGGCCCAAGACAGGATGCCCCTCGCTGAGGTGCCTGTGGCCCAGAGTCTTAGGAGCTCAGGGCCTCACTGCAGCCCTTCAGGTCTCCCGACACAGGGATCCCCCGTCACCCTGGGGCCGCTGTCCTGTGCTGCAGCTCCTTCTGGCAGAGGGCTGCTTGGCTTGTGATCAAAACACCTCTTCCCACCCTGCCCAGCTCTCTTCCTCCCCTGTCCCTGAAGAACAATAGGCTGCCTCCTGGGGCAGCCACCTTTAAGAGCTCTGTGCTGTTCCTGGACCCCCTTGGGCCTAGATAATGACAAGGCAGCTCCCTCCAAGAGTTTTTCTGCATGGCGGGTAATCCTTCGCTGTTTTATAGTTTCACAGTTTCCTTCCTTGGCAGAACTCAAAATGCGTTCACATCTGTCATCCCATGGGACAGTAGACAAAGCAGGTTCTGGGGCCCAAGAGAGCTGGACTCCAGTGCCGCCCTGTCACCCCCCTTGGGGAGCAGTGTAACTGGTCTGAGTCTCAGGGTCTTCGTCTCTAAAATACCTACTTCCTCAGGTGGTTCCAGACTCCAAGGCCAGAGCACCTGTGAAAAGCCAGCTCAGAGCCCGCCCGTCTTGTAGTCGGCACTTGCAGTTCACATTTCTCTGTCAACTTATACCCCTGTGATGGAGCAGTGGCTACTGATGGGCAGTGATGGCCTAGACAGGTCTGTGAGAAGTTGGCTTCAAAAGGTGGCATGACAAGTTAGCATATATGACTTAACAGGAAGGCAGACCAGTTGACTTGACATTCCTTTAAAAGTTTATTCAGCAGAACGTTCCTGAGAGTCCTCTGTTCCAGGCACTGTGGACCCTGGGGGAGGAGGGACACCTAAACAAGTGATACCAATCCACCGTGGGAAAGAGAGGCAGCAGAAGCACACACAAGACACAAGAGAAGCGGAGAAGAGAGGGAGCCACAAACTCTGTAGGGGGCTCTGATGTGGAAGAGGGGGCATGTGAGCTGCCACTGAAGGATCTGTGGGGGGTTGTCAGACCCCTCATAGGAGGACTTGGGAAGGGAGAGAGGGCACTCTGGGCAGAGGGCCCGGCAGGTGCAGAGGTGTAGCCGTGGGAAACATCCTGGTGTGGTAGGGCAGCGGTGTTGGTGTTTATAATGACCTGCCTGCCAGAGCTCGCCATCACAGAGAAGCGTTCAAGGGAGCTCAGTACCCAGCTGCCTTGCCAGCTCAGGCCAGGCTTAAAGGAACATCAGTGAGCTCTGTGGTAAGGCCAGATACGCAACCTCCAGTGCCCAGGCGGCCGGGAGCTTCTCAGGCTTTTCTTGCTTGCAGTTGAGGGCACATGGTACTGATAAACTTTGAAGTCACCCTGGAGATGTGATCTCCGTGTTTGCGCTGGGGGCTGGGAGAGAGATTGTTACCGGACGGGGGCCTGGCCCTGGGCGCATCTGCCTAGGGCCAGCCAGTGCTGTGTGGGTTCTTGACTTTGTGTAGAAAAGACTTTACGGCACAAGTCCAGGTGACTGTGAGGATACATTTATGAAAGCTGGGGACAGTAAAATAGGAAAGGGCTTAGTAGAGAAAAGGGGGCTTTGGAGACAGGTTCAGGAGGTTAGCCTGGGACAAGCTGCCAGCTGCCCATTGCCTTAGCAGGGGTGTCTAACCTTTTGGTGTCTCTGGGCCCCACATTAAATACACAATCACTAACAAGAACTGATGAGCAAAACAGAGGTTTTAAGTAAATTTACAATTTTGTGTTGGGCCACATTCCTAGCCATCCTGGGCCGCATGTGGCCCGCCCTTGGGCCGCGGGAGGCACACCCCTGCTAGAGTTGAGGAGGCGCATGCCTGTGGGCGAAGAAGAAGGGGCAGGCATGAGCTGCTCCCCAGAGGGAGAGCTGGAGCACTGGGTCCTTTGTCTTAAGTTTTTCTCTCTCTTGCAGGGGGGAGTCTTAGGGGAGGCCTCAGGGGAGGTTTCAGCAGAATATTCATCAGTTTTCCAGGTGTGCCCTTTCAGGGTTGTGGTCTCCACTGATTGGTCAGAGTCAGGGCAGGGGGTCTTTAGTCATTGCACTTGGTTCTGGCCTCGCCCACCTGGTTTTGCTGCTTTCCTGGGCCTGGAGCTGAAGTACAGCTGCAGCCTGGATGTTCTCTCCCGCAAGGTGACCATTCATATCTGGCCCATAAATTGCTCTGCCAGTTTGCTCAGCTCTCTGTCTCAGTTCCCCTATTCCACTTGCCAAGGAATTTTCCCCTAGCATCTTACTCTCCTGTCTCAACGTGACTAAAACTTGGTCCCCGCCCCCAGTGCAGAGGGAGGTGTGGACAGGCCCTCGACTGCTCACACTACATAACTATTGATGCTCTATTGGGAAGACATTCAAAATGTCATGGGACCACAGAGGAGGGGGCAGCCAGAGGGCAAGAGGGATCCTGAGGAGGGAATCTGAGCCAGATGGTATAAGAAGAATGAGTATAGTAGCTGGTGACCACTGAGGACTCACACGTGCCAGCCGTCGCTCTAAGAGCTTGGTGTGGCTTTTCACTGTACCTGCACAACTCTGTGAAGCAGATGCTGCTATCATCCTCTTTTAAAGATCAGGACAACGGATGCACACAGGGGCTGAGTAATTGTTCTGAGCACACACAGCAGGGAAGTGGGGTAGCCAGGCTGAACCCAGGCACTCTGGCCTCAG
Source organism: Macrotus californicus (assembly GCA_007922815.1). NCBI lineage: Eukaryota > Metazoa > Chordata > Mammalia > Chiroptera > Phyllostomidae > Macrotus > Macrotus californicus. Next base: position 210,111 of record VMDR010000283.1, on the reverse strand, counting down.
AATCCGTGTGTGAAAGACCGAGGTAGCCTAAGTGCTAAGCCCTCTTGAAGAACTGACAGGGTTGGGAATGCGTCCGTCTTGCTCTGGCGCATAGTCGGCACTCGATAAAAACGTGTTCACTGACAAGAATGCCCAAGTGCATGGATGAACTGGGTCCTGAACGAGTTGAGGAAGAAAACGGGGAGGGGGCAGGCCCTGCAGGCAGAGGTTGCAGCTGGAGCAAAGGCTTCTGCTCTGAGCAGCTGGGATGGCCTGGAGCCACAGCCAGGCCTGGAGCACTGGAAGGCTGGAGGGGACCAGAGGAGGGAGCGTGTCTGTCCACAGCAGCCTCTCTGACCAGCCCTTCCTGTCCCTAAGGCCTGACATCTCCCTGCCTTCTCCTGCAAGTCTTACTCGCCCGCCCTGTCCCACATCAGGAAAGAAACGGTGCTGTGCCCTGTGTGTCCCCACACCACTGTTTGTCACCCATCCCTCAAAGGCACCTGGGGGCTGGTCTGGCAACAGGAACACAAGTCCCCCAGAGGCAGGGAAGGTGTGTGACACCCCAGACGGGCTCAGAGAAGACAATCCAAAACTTTCCTGTAAGAGGTGGCTTCCTCAACGCTTGTGACTTCAGGGAGCAGATGTTTTTCAAAGATTTACTTTCTTTCTTCGAGCTCAGTGGGCTATGGATGGAAAACTAGGATTGGGACTGAGCGCTGTGGCTTCCTCGTGGGGCGTCCTTGAGTGAATCAGTCTGCTGTTTTGTACCTCAGCTTCCGTCTCCATGAGATGAGAACACAGACAACTCGAGAATTGGAGGGGCAAGGTTTGGGGGACTCCAGTGCAGGACCAGGCTCAGTGAAAAGCAATTTCTGGGCTTACTGCTTTACTTCTAGGGCCTCATTTTTCTCCATAAAATGAGGAGCAGGAGAATGTTGATCTTCAACGCCAGCCAGCCTTGACACTCTAGGACTCAAAGCTGCCACCACTGGTGGACTAGATATATCAGTCCATTTGCACACACACATATATACTCTCTGCCTATGAGCATATAATCCTTTTTATAAATTTAAAATACACATTAAATTAATTTAATGTAAATATATCATTCACAGCCTCCTTTATTATCTTTTGTTCTGATTACAAAAGAAATAGATATCTATTGAGGGAATTTCAGAAAGTACGGGAAAAACATTCACCCGCCTTTGCCACGCTCGAAACTTGAGACCGCCTTTCAGATACTCAGACATCGCCTCCCACCTTTTTTCTATGCCCATACACAGACTTTTTTAAAAACATATTTGGAGTTATACTCTGCCTTCTATTTTTTAACTCACGCTGAGCCATTGAACCGGGTCTCTGGGCAGGGCCTGAGAGGAACCAGGGGCAGCTGCTGCCACAGCTGTTCGGTGCCCGATCCCCACCCCTGCCTGGGCGGTGGACTGGAGGCATCTGACCTTCGGATGTTCTCTGTCTCTGGCGGGGGCACGTTTTACACTAATTTTAGCTTAGCCGCTCAGGCCCGCTGGCCATGGGGCCCACATATAATGGACGCCTTATGTAGACAGCTGCCAGCGGTGCAGGAAGAGGTGTCCCGCCTTAACGTGTTCCTCGTCACCCGCCAGTCCTCTGCTCTCAGAGAACAAGCCGGCTCCCTGTTCCTTCTCCCCCAAGGAAGGGGCTGTTGTTGACGTTCATGGCCCAGCAGGCTGCACCCGGCGGGCAGGTGGCCCACCAAACACACGAGCAATTGCTTCCCTGGACAGCGCCGTGTTTTTATAGGACAGGCTTGGATTTGAGCTGGAACAGCTGAGAAAGACTTCCCAAGAAATTGCTGGGTAGTGCGTTTGCTGCTGGACAGCTGGGTGACTGAAATGTCCTCAGCTGTGTATATAGAGCCTTCTGGAACCTCACCTTAATGCTTTACCTTTGCCCAGTGTGGACAAATGGTACAGTGTCCTTTGACATCCCATTTTGTCCTGATGACAGCCCTACGTATCGGGTGACAGTACTCCCATTTGACAAGCATGGGGACTGAGGATGAGATGAGGATGCAATTTGCTCAAGTCAGTAGCAGGGACTTGAACATGAACATGAGTTTGCCTCTGTCCATGTCCAGGGCTCCTGTCACTCATCAGCACCATGTTGGTAAGCCAGTCAGCCAGGTTTGTAGCCCTCTGCTCTGTGTGTCCTCATGTTTGCTATTGTTTTTCCAAAATGGAGATACTTTCATTTTTACTTTAAAAATCAATGTATTGAAAATAAATATACCTAGTTGATCTGTTTCTAAAGCACAAATCTGATCATGGGAGACTCTTTCTTCAAAATGCAGGAAGTCTTCCTTTGCCCACGGGAGGAAATCCCCATGCCTTAGCCCGACATCAAACCTCCACTGCTTGCTACCTGCTGGATGGAACCTCCCTCTGCTCTCCATCCCCCACTACGTACCCCTCCCCCGCCCCCCAACACACACACACAGAGCCCCTGTCTAGGCTCCCTGGCACTTAGATAGGACTGGGACATTCTCCTTATGATCTGCTTTCTGACCAGAACCTAGTACCACAAGGCAGGAGACCCATGGGCTGCTCATCTCTATGCCCCTGGGGGCTGCACTGGGCTAGACACAGTATCAAAACCAGTAAATGAATTGGTCCCCAACCCACAGCTCTTCATAAGAAACTGGAGCTTTAATCCAGGCTTAGATATAAGCCAAGGCCTGCCCAGCAGCTGCCAGACCAGTAAGGAAGTGGCTCCTTGGCTGGACTCCCAGGAGGGACCTGCAGGGCCAAGTCAAGAAACCCTGACCCTGAACCGGCTGGGAAGAAAGCAGAAGAATGTCCCTAAATGTGTGCTGGAGACCAACCCTCTTCCCCCATGACACATCTCCCACCTCTCACATCCCCCCCAGTTTCATGATGACAATACAACCTATAGAACACGTCCTCAGCCCGGTGGTTCTTTGACCCAAGTCTGATGCTCTTCAGGAACAATCTGTAAGCATCACGTGCTTCCCTGGGGGAAGAAAAGTTCTCTAGGGACTATCTTGGCTTAGTGAGGGCAGGACCCTCTCTCTACGACTCTATACGGGACTCTTCTCTGGGCCACGGCCGCTCAGCCTCCCAGACTCTACTGCTCTGGGTGTTTTGTGGGGAGAAGCAAGGACCTTACAGTCCCACAGCCTCAGCTCCTGCCAGTCCTGCCATTTACTAGCTAGGGACTCCATCTCTTTGAGCCTCAGTTACCTCATCTGCAAAATGGGACTAGTGATACCCACCTTTCAGAATTATTGGGCCTTAAGGAAAAGTGCTTATCAAAAAGTGTCAGAGATTGGCAGGCACACGGTGAGTGCCTGCATTCTTCCCTCTGGTGGACTTTCAATGCCTCAAGAGCCTCCTGAAAAGTGCTGGGATGTCCGGGAGAGGGAGGTGGGCTCTGTGAAGAGGTTCTGTGGCACGTTGCACATGACGCGTTAGTCTAGAAGTGACCATGTCTCTGTTTCTGACAGGGTCTTGGGGGTTTAGCCAAGGACAAAAAGGGGGAAGAATAAAACTCTGGTTTTCTAATGAAAGCCTGTGGGAAAGCAGATTTTTATAATAGAGCTGGTTCACTTCACTTTCAGCTTTCTAGGAAAAAATCTTTTGTTTATTTGTTCATTCATTCATTCATTCATTCATTCATCCTACAAATATCTCCATGTACCAAATGTGACAAGAGACGTAAAAACAGGTCCTGCAGGGACCCTGCCTTTAAAGAGCCTGCCATCTAAAAGTAAGAAGCGATGTGGGCAAGGCATGGTGTTGGGAAGGAGTGATGATTTCCTGCAGGGTTGGTTGGAAAAGGTTTTGTGAATAATGTAGCACCTAGATGAGCCAGTTGGAAAGCATAGAGGGGAAAGACCATACTCTCCAAAGAAAGAGAAGCATAACATATCCAAGAATAAACTTAGAAAGTATTATGAATTGATCTATAAATTAAGTAAAATCCCAATTAAAATCCCAATAATTTTTTAAAAATAAAATGTTTATAAAGTACATTGGGAAAAATAAGCCTGGGTGAAGAGCTTAGAAAAATTCAGTGTTGGTAAAGGAATAAGCCCATAGCCCAATGGGCTGGAACAGAGCGCCTGGAAGTAGATGTAAGTGAGTGTGGTACTTCGAATTACAGACAAAAAAGGCGGATGATTTCTAACATAAAGACAACCAGCTAGCTATTTGTGGAGGAAGAAAAAAGAAGAAGAAAACTGGATCCACACCTCAATTCTTACCCCAAAATAAATTCCTAAGTGATGAAAAAGCACGATACCAGAAAGGTACTAGAAGAAAAACAGTGAGGGAATATTGGGATGGAGAATGCCTCCTTAAGTATAAAGCCAAATCTAGAAATCATGAAAGAAAATTATTTAATACCTCATGGGCCAAAAAACAAAATAATGAAGGTTAAAGTGTGATGAACTAAGAAAAGTATTTCAACATATGTACGGTGGGTGCAGAGCCAATAGGACCAGTGTGGAAAGAGTTCATGAGTGAAGTAAAGACACATTGTCAGTAGAAAAACGGGCAGATGATGTGAACAAACAAGCCGCAAAGGACAAAACAGAGCATAGTAAGCCTCTGAAAAGGGTAAGTCACCAGTAGTCAAAGGATGCTCGTTAAAGAACCAAGATGTACGTCTGGTGGCCTATTTCAAAGAATGGGAGTTCCTGGGAGATAAGGAGTGAGAACAGGGACACTTGGGCAGAGCACTGTTAGTGGGTTGCGAGCTGATACACATTTTCTGGGGGTAGGTTTAGCAGAATGTGCTCACATGTTTAATCCAAATAACTTTCAACTCAGTAGTCTACTTCTAAGCAGATACCCTAAAGAACCAATCAAAAAGTACCTGGAAGTGTGTGTGTGAGAAGCAGCAGAGCACTTTGATTAAGAATGAGGCATCAGAGGTGGAAAGATCTGGTTTTAAGCTGTGTGACCCTGGAAAAGTTACTTAACATCTCTAAGCAGGAGAGTCTTCCTCTTTAATGTGGGCATGATAATACTAGTAATATCACCCTCACAGGCTCATTGTGAGGCTTAAGTGAGATTGCACTTAACAAAACTCTTAACAGAAGGCTGGGCCCATAGTAAGCACTGAATACATGTTAGTTGTATTATTATCACCAATAAGCATGTTCACCATAGTATTATTTAGAATTAGCAAATAACAGGAAGCAACCAAATTGTCCATTAGTAGGGAACTGCTGACTAATAATTGAAGAAATGTTCACAGAGATACAGCCATCTGGAGACCTGCATGTAGGGGCATGGAAAGATACCTTTGACATATTAAGGTATGATTTTTTAAAGGTGTCAAAAGAGTATGGAAGGTATGTTCCAAATTGCATGAAAGTATACCACTGTGCATCTAGAAAAGGATGGTTGCTTCTCACTATTCACAGCAACCTTGTTGGATGACGTCCCCACAAACACTGAGTTAGCGATTACGGGGCCAGTACTCCTGGGTAAAATATAGCGTCAGGTTCCCACAAGCCTCTGGTCACAACCCTCTTGCCAACCGATCAATACATAACCTTGTTTCTTGTGTGTTTCTGTCAAAAATACTTTATCTAACAGGCATTGTTGATTCATTAACATTGAACTCATGGCCAAGAGCACCGTAACTCATGCTTGAAGGAAGCTTATCCGACACACAGGCACATGGTCCCTCCCACTGGGGCATCCCACCCAGCCACACAAAACCACCGCCCCTCCTTGAGCCTGCCATGCCTCTTCCTACTTACAGGCCTTCTGCTCATCCCCCAGGGCTCTGCTAAAAACTCTCCTTCTTTCTCAGCCATCGGAAAGAAGGAGGGCTCCTTCTCCTGATTCCTCCCCTGTTTTTGAACTGTAGGGCCATTATTTCTACCCACTTTTCTATCTACTTCCCTCTAATACACTCCTTTGAATCTCCAGCACCCAACACATTCTTCACACATTTTATCTAGCACTAAATGTGTGTTGAATGAATAAAAGAACAAATAAAGGGAAATACCTAAAATCCTGAGACAGCCCCCCGCCCCACAAAGACGCAGGCCAACTGGATTGTGGCACGGCTGTTGTCGAAGGCTGTCCAGGCTCTGGAGGACTCTGAGGGCTGAGCTGCCTGGTCAGGAGCCACTGTGACCACAGGATCAGGAGGCAGCGCTGACCAAGCGGCAGGACCAACATTAGCTGGAGTGTTGTTTCTGTGGCTTCTGAAAACCCCCACCCCGGTGGGAAAGACTAAGAAAGGTCCCATTCAGCTTCTCTTGGCATTTCCAAGGGAAAGGATGGGGTTTGGATTGGCTGGGCCAGGGACATCTCTTCTAAAATAGCCTCATGCATATTCAGCTGCTCCCTGAAATAGTCGGGTGGCTATTTTAAGCAGCTTCTACTCAGATGCCCACACATAATGGCATCTACCTTGAGCGTGTAAACCAGCAAGAAGCAAAGAAAAGGGAACAGGAGGACAATGCGAGGAAGCCTTTGATGGGTTCCTACCACTCCTCCCCCACCCTGTTGGTGTGCTTTCCTCTCAGGAACTCTCTTGCATGAAATTGAAAGTCCTGGTTACTATGACAACTCAAGGGAGGAGTTTTCCCATCCAGTGATCTCACCTACCAGGGATCTCAGAAAGCACCAGGGCAGCCAGAACTTGACGCGCAGTAATGTGAGTCCATCACGCCAGTCGGTTAGTCTGGCCCCAGGAGTCCCTCGGTACCCATGTCCTCATGGTTTACTCACAGTTCTGACAGGCTCCCAGCAGATTAGAAGTGAGAGCCGTGGAGGGCTGTGAGAGGTGGGACCCTAAAAGCTGGGGGGTTGAGGTAACAACAGGCAATCCAACGGTAAGGGTAGGGAGAGAACAACTCCACAAAGAAAACCTGTCTTCACAAGTGCTAAAATATCATTATGTCCTCTGCTGTGCTCTTTTCTGGGGAAATAAAGGTAAATAAGGCACAGGTCAGGAAATGACATGTAAATAAACAACTGTAAGTGTGTTTATCTAAGCTCTAACTTTGTTCCCCCCAAAAAGATTCAAAACAAGAAGCTGGAAGGATAATGTAACGAAGGCAGAAAGTCGGACAGACAACATAGGAAGGCTGTGTTGAAGTGAGGACACAGGAATCAGAAAGGAAGGAAGCAGGGCCATCTGAGGAGGCCAGGGAGGCTCAGCTCGGGCAGAGATAAGAGCTCTCTTGTCAGACAAGCCGGTGGTGGCCTGTGTTCCAGGTGGCAGGCACAGCACATGCAAAGGGAAAGAGGTGAGAAATGGTAGGTCCCTTTGGGGAAGTCCCACGCAGGGTGGCTGGAGCGTGGAGCCCCGGAGGAGGCAGAATGATGAGCGAAGAGGCTGCCGAGTCCCTCCGTGCCTGTCCCCTCAGGGGCCTCAGAGGCTGTGCTCTGTCAGGTGAGCTCTCTGGGGCTGCTGGGAGTTTGGGCAGGTGCCTACCCACCCCGGTCACATCTGGAGGTCTCCGTGTGTTAGAGTATAGAACAGTGATTGGCAAAAGGTAAGGTTAGGTTAAAAGCTTCACAGTGAGAGGTGTGCCAATAAGAATGAGTTAAAAGTCCGTTCTAGCTTCTCAAGAGATGCATCAGATATATAGAATGAACAAGGAGGCTGGGAGCCTGGAGGACTGACTGAGAGCCCTGGGCCGCAGCTGGCTCAGCTACATGTCAACGAGAACACGTTGTTTAATGCGTCCGAATGCACACTCACCCTGTTGCCCGGTAGTCGCCCTGAAAAGGTTCGGCTTTGTTTTGTTCAGGGCACCCTGAGAACGGCAGGGAAGGGGGTGCTACCTTTTAAAAAGAGGATCACTCAGAGGGATTGGACAAGATGAAGCTTAAGGGGTTGAGCTGCACCTCTCCACAGGACGCCTGTCAAACAAGATTTCCTTAAAGGCGGCAGAAACCATCATCAAGAATCCTGGTGCCCAAAGGGGGCTGCATCTGTCTGTCCTGTTCATCCCCTGCTGTTCCTCCATCTATGCACAGCTTCATTATTCTTCGTTTGTTTATTTCTTCATTCATTCATTCATTCATTCATTCACTCACTCACTCATTCCGTGGGAGCTACAGATTGGGAAATCATTGGCATAGATAGTGGTTTCTTCACTGAATTTTCAGCGATCTGTGAAATCCCTGAAATTACAAGAGGATGAGCGCATATCCTGTGTTCGTTTTCTGAAGAGGTATCACATAGCTTTCAGCAGATTCTCAACGGGGCAGGTGACCCAAAAAAGGTTAAGAAGCTCTGCTAGAGATGGGAATTGTTTTATTTTAAAACAAATGACTTCACCTTTTGGTAGACAAACAGGGTGAGGGAATGCAGAATGAAATGCCCAGTTCTGCATGGAGCTGTCTCAGGTGATGAAGTGGCACCAGGGACTCTATCACTATCCCCAGCACCACTGCGTACCTGTATACATGCAGGTGTATATACACGCACACGCACTGCAGCTTAGCCAGGCCCAGAGGTCTTCTGAGCATCAAGGAAGCGCAAGATCTCCAACCTAAGACTCCTAGGTTTCTCTCTCATCCCAACCACCATCTTTTTGCGAGGCACCTTTCCAGCCTGCACTTGGCAGAAAGTGAGGAGGTCCACCTGGCTGGGAGAAATTGAGAAATCTGGCAGAGATCTCAGTAAGGAGAAAGCATGTGAGCTGCCGTTGCAGAGGTCTGGGTATGGAGGAGGCTTTGAAGGGAAGGGGCAGCTAACGTTTATTGATCAGTTATAAAAGTCAGGTTGTGTCAACACTTGTCTGGAAAGCTTCCAGGGGTTTCCTGTCTCTGAGTAAAAGCCAAAGGTCTTATAAATGCCTTCACAGTCCTAATGACGTGGCCAGAAATGACTTCTTACACCCCAGATGCTCTGACCTTCACACAGTTCCTCAAACTCTGGCCTCAGGGCCTTTGCATTTGCTGTTTCTTCTGCTGGGAAAACATGCACATGGTTCACTTCCTCACCGTCTCCTTCTTGGTGAAGCTTTCTCTGGCCCCTATTTAAAATGGTAAAGCACCCTACTGCCACGACCCCATTCCCTGCTTTGCTTCTCTGAATACTGCTCACCACCATCTAACATGCTGTTGTCTATACACTATTCCCACTGCCTGGAGTAGTGCCTGGCCAGTAGCAGGTGCTAAATTAACATTTGTGGTGTGAATGAGTAGATTCTTACCACGCTCTGAGCTAATTGCTTGAACATGCTGTAATCTCATACTGATCCTGTAGTAGCTCTGCAGGGCAGGTTCTATTCTCCCTCTTCACAGATGAACACCAGAGGCTCACAGCAGCTGGAACCACTCCCTGGGTTCTCAGGGTTCAGAAACTCCTGCTCTCTGTTTGCTCCCCACCCCCACTGCGGGAAAGCTTTGATACTGCCCTTGCCAGGGCTCCTTGGGCCAGATGAGAGGCTGGGTTTGTACAGGGACTCAGTCAGTAGTTAAAAGATCCAGCTGTGTCCAGATCAGACAACGTTTTCTGTGCCCTGGGAGTAGCCAATCACGTGCATTCATCAGAAGCCATGTAAGGAGAAAAGAAGACAATTTTATGAGTCTTTTGATGGATTCCTACTCCTGATCACCACCCCATATTGTATCTTAAACATCATCGCTCTTTTTGGGAAGAAATTATGTAAACAAGGACTTGGCTGTTTGATACAGCCCAGAACCCACAAGTAAGTCCAGAATGTGTCCAGATAGCCATGATGTGAGGCAACTTCCATAAACACAAATGAGTTCACTTGCTTAGAGTGGAATCCGCCATTGCCCCTCCCCTTCGCTGTTTTGCACAATTCTAACGCATGCCTAGCCTGTGACACGGGGGATGGGAAGATGGTGAGGCAGGACATGGGCTGCATGGACGGAGAGAGAACCTCGCCACAAATCCCCACAGGTGCCCTGTGCTGGTTACTGAGAATCACAAAGAGGATGACACAGAACAGGCCTTTACGGAACTTACAATCCAGCAAGAGATACAGATGGAAACCCTCATCTTGTTCCAGCGAGGATTCAAGGTAGAAACTGGAAATGTGATATAGCCACATGCTGTAGTTGAGGTGGGGACTCAGGCTGACAAAGGAGGGGATGGTCTCTGATCCCTGGACAATTAGGGGCGGGGCAGTGGCGGGGGGCAGTCTGGCCCTCTTGGCGACTCAGCAGGAGGCCCATGTGGCTGGAGTGAGGAGCAGACTACCCTGTCTGCAGCCGCACCCTCCTCACTCTCAGAGGCCAGTTCGCAGCTCTTGGAAAGCCCAGTGCTAACGGAGCCAGAGGCATTTCCTGTGGTGGCTGAGGCAGACACTCCTACAGGCTCTGTCCTCTGGATCCCCCACTACGGGCCGCGCTGATCACAGTCCCATGGTGCTTCCGGCCATAGGAGGACACCTCGCGTTCAGACCACACAGAGCAGCAGCAGAGCCCCACTGCACACATCACCTCCGCTGTTCCTTGGGGAAGATGGCCGGAGAGCGCCAATTTTCCAGGGGACAGATGAGCCCCCAGAGGCTCAGAGACTCCAAGGTCTCACTTGCAGGAAGTGGCAGAACCAGCATGGGAATCCAGGGGGAAGAGACAGAGATCCTGCCGCACAAGCAGGCAGCTGCTAGGGCAAACACCAGCACAGACTACGTAAGGTGCTGCAACTGATGGAAAATGCCTGGGCTCTGGAATCAGACTGACCCAGGTTCAAATCCTGCCTCCGCCAGCAGTGAGCTATGTGCCCTCGCCTCCCCGAGTTTCAGGTGTGTCTAGGAGAATAATACTGTCTAATTTGCAGGCTCGTTGTGAGAATTAAGTGAAATGGTGCACATCTACCTGGCAAAGTAGGCGATGACAAGAGCCATTGTGTATGGCTTAGTTTGTGGCTGGCTTTACATGTATTACCTAATCCTCCAAGCAACCTAGAAAGTAGATAATATCACCTCATTTTACAGATTCACAAGGAAACCGAGTTCACCAAAGCACCCATTGCCAGCAGATGGTGAACACTGAACACTGGCTGCAGACCCCAGTTATTAAATATGAGGCTATAATTATGCCTCATCTCATTTCACTTATGAACCTTTGGCCCACACAGGCTCGGCCATTGGCCAAGTCCATGGAGGTGACCCCCTGACCCAACTGGAGGGAAGCACCATGGGACTGTGCAGCAGAGAGTCCCTGGAGACCCCACTGAGACCGAGTGAGCTTGACCCTGGAGGAAATGATCAGCAGCTGTGGCCTTGGGGAGGAAGGGCTGCAAGGTCACAGGCACCAGGCAGAGGCTCATGGCTAAGGTGGTTGGTGGCTTTGGACTAACCAAGTGGTGACCTGGAATCCAGCGGGCTGGGCTTCCCTTTCCCACTTCCTTCCTGCACCGACTGTCTCTCTGAGTCACCTCCAGGATGTCGGGCGGTGAGGCGGAGAGTGTAGAGACCTGGGTCCTCCTCGCTCTTGCCATTGCCTCACTGTGTGACTCTCAGTCAGCCACTGCCCCTTGCGGGGTCAGTTTCTACATCTGTCACACCGGAGGCCTGACTAGATCTCTGAAGTCAGCCCAGGGGCTTTTCCAGAGGGCAGTGCCTCCTGGAAGAGACGTCAGTTCAGCTGGTAGTAAGATAAGATATGTAATGGTCATCAGGCTCCCCAGTGCTCCCACACAACTTGCTGGGTTTTTCCATGAGTCCTGAGTGTCACAATCCGGTGAGGGGACCAGGAGGGCAGCAGAGGGCAGATCCTCTAAGTGCTGGAGTGGAGGTGGCTGCGAAGGCAGCTGCCTGGCCCTGCCTCCCTGGCCTAAGCCTCTTCTGACTTACTAGCTCCACCCTCTGCCAGCCTCCTGTGGTTTGTGTTTCTGAATGTTTGCCAAGTCCTGGGCCCTGGTGAGGGTCTGAGTAGACGCTCTAGGATCCTCAGTGCAGGTACAGTCTTGCGGGAAAATGTACAGCCTGTGTGCACCTTCTCCCAGCTCCCAGCGATGCCCACTTGGAGCCCTGGGCCATGTAATAACCCTCTCATTCACTCAGACCCCCAGAAAGCTGCTTTGGCTATACGAAGTCCCAACTCTGCAAGACTTATCCTAAGGATGCCGTATTCTGAGTCCATGTGAACTAATTTCTGCAAGATTGGTTCTTAGTGTGTCACAGCTCCAAGACACAAAAACACCTGTGGCTAAGAGGAGTTCGTGTGAATTGAGAAGACTTTCTTCCAGAACGTGGGGGAATCACCCGGGTACATGAGAGGGTGGGGTGACAGCACCAGGTATGCTTCCTACCTCTCGGGAGGTGGTGGGAACCTGAAGGGAATTAGCAGGCAGCTGGACTCCACATACCAGGCGAAGCCTGTAAGCTGGAGTCCTTTTGGACCAGTGTGACTTTCGAGCCCCGCCTGATGTGGTCTTGCAGCTGCGCCAACCTCACGTGCATGTTCCCACCGCACTCAGGGCTTCAGCCTCACTGCTTGGTTGTGCAGTGCCCTGCCGTGCCGTTTCATGTTTCTGTGTCTCTGCACATTCCTCTTCCACCGAACACCGCTCCCTCTCCTTTCCCATCCCCAACTCAGTGCTCCCCATGAACTTTCATCTAAGACCCAGTTCGGATGGCGCTTCTTCCAAGATGTCTCTCCTGACCCCTCCTGTCTTCCTGGGTGGCACCTCTGAAAACATTTTTGTTATTTTCTTTTCATCCCACTTCACAGCTCCTGGGGTCCATGCTGGCACAGTCTCTTGAGCACCAGGACTGTGTCTTGGTGGCATTTGTGCCCCAGGCTGAGCCCAGGTCCTGGAAAGTGGTGAATTCATTTCTGAGGAATGAGTACCCTGGAGCCTACAACCAAGGTTCAGAGGCAGCGTGATGGTAGGGAGAGGCCTGGGAGCTGGAGTGAGTGCTTGACTCTGCCACCAGCAGGCTGTGCGTCCTTGAGTGCCACCTGTTCCCAGCTGGCCTTGAGATTTCCTTCTGAAAAATGGACTAATTTCTTAGGTCTCTCTGCAGCTGACATTCTGGAAAGTCTATAAGTCTACTTTAGCAGAGTATCCCAAGTCACCAACCATACAACATTCAGTGGGACCCTTTCTTTAACTCACTGACCTATTTCATCCACCCTCCCACACAGGGCCAGGCCGATTTAGGAGCTGGGGGCACAGGGAGGAATCAGACAGACTGGGTCCCTTCCCCGGAGAGGTCATAGCCTAGTTAGGGAGACACGCATGTCCTCTGTGGCACAGCGAGCACAGTGCTGTGGGAGCATGGAGGAGGCCAGCCCTGAGGTGGCCTGTGGCAGTGGTCAGAGAGGACTTCCTGGTGGGGATGGGCCTGAAGGACCTGAGGCGGCATACTGTAGAGTGAACACTGGGTGTGGCCAGTGGCATGGACAGAGATGTGGCCTCAGCTGCTCCAGTGTGCTGGGGTATGTAAATCTGTGTGCTTGGGTATGTGTGTGTGTGTGTGCGTGTGTGTGTGTGTGTGTGTGTGTGAGACGGAGGCAGAGAGGGAGCCCACAGAGGGGGATGGGTGGTAGGAGGGCCTGGGCTGGCACGAGTTACATCCACAAGGCCCTTGGGAAAGAGCCTTCCAATTAAAGCCTGGCTGGTGGGGGCAGGGCTCCCTGGGTTATGTAATAGCAGGGGAAATGTCATCTGGGAGAGCATTCAAGGGAGGCTGGGTGTGTCTAAGCAGGGCTCCACCACTCCCGGTGGTGAGCTGGAAGGAGACTGATGAAAGAACCAGATTCGCAGATAATCAGATAGAATGTGAGCACTGGGCAGCCAGCTGGGTTAGGAAGAGCAGGCGCATCAGTGGTAAGGTTGTGGCAGTTAGATGCCTGTGCCGCCAGACACAAGGCCTCTCTCCTGGCTCCTCCCTCCCTCAGGTAGCACCAGCCAGCTGGAGCACCTGCCCACCCTATTAGGGTGGTCCCTGAGGATGGATGGGTTGGGATAGGCCAACTCTGCATGGAGCTGGCCCAGAGGACATGTGCTGGGTGGACTGTGTCCACAAAGGAATGTAGTACAAAGGCGAAGAGTCTCCTGTGGCTCATAAACTGACCCCAGGGTCAGGGGACAGGAGGCCTGAAGCCATGTGAGCGCGGCCGAGCACTTTTGTATTGCTTGCTAGGGAGAGAGTACGTTGCATTTTAGTTCAACTGTGAGCTGCTCCTGGACCCCCAAGAACCAGCTCTTGCAGCCTGTTGATTAAACACACAGATCAGTCCCAGCTTCTGGGGAGTGAGAAGAGCCTTAGAGCAAGATGGGCTTGGAGCCTCCTTTTTCTCCTCTGTAAAGTGGGCATGACATTAGTACTACCTCCTAGGAGTATTATTGTGAGGGTTAAATACACATGAAATGTGTAGCCTGGTGCTCAGCACATGGTAAGTGCTCAATACTTGGTAGCTATGACTATTTGCATAGAAGACAAGCTTCCACGAGGGGTATCCTTTTTGACTTATACTCCATATACAATATGAAAAGATTTGGGGTGCCCTCCAGGGGGTACGTAAGTGGCAAGAGAATCAAGTGGCACGAAGTAGTTTCTGGGCAGAAGGCTGAGTTGTACCTCCAGCACCAGCAGAAAAGATGTCCCTTCTCCCCACACTGGGACTGAGACAGCCCTGCCGTCAGGTCAAGGAGAAGCAGGGGGTGATACAGCCTTGGGACTACAGGCTAAGCCAGGCCAAGCTGGACTCTGTGATGAGGCTGAGAACCTGTAAATTATATGCCTAGGTGTAGCTTCACATCCCAATTCCTTCCCACCGTTTTGGCTCTCTGAGGGACACCCTGCTGGACTGGAGTTAGGGAGAAGGGAATTGGAGTGTATGGCCAAGGCCAGAGTGACTCCTTTGTCAACACTGAGGGGAGCTGGTGGGGCAGAGGGGGAGGGCGTGGGGATCTCAGCAGCTCAGCCTGTGAGGAAGGCCCAGTCTCAGGCCTGCTCCCCTCAGAGAACTGACGGTGTCACAGCTCTGGTTGCCCGTGCCTTTGTGTGTGCTTCGGGTATGACAGCCAGGGTCTCTGAGAAGGGGACTCAGTGGTCCTGGTCCATCTCCCTTCATGGCAGGGCTCAGACAGGGTTACTGTGAATATGAGGCACAGGGCCCAGCCTAGAGAGGGAATGGCCGTGAGGTCAGGCGTGTACCAGACTCTCAGCAAAGCGAGCTGGACCTGAAGTTCTGATGACGGCAGCAGGACTGGCCTCAGCTCAGACCCGCAGAGGGTTTCCCTGCCCCCCCAGGGCACTATAATAAGACCATGGCAGGTGAGGAGAGGCCAGCCCCAGGCACCCACAGAGCATGTGGCTTATGGTGAGAAAATGAATTCTAGCCCTAGATGGAACTGGGTTTCCCACATCCTCCCAGGCCTGGGCAGGGTGAGCTCGGTGACGGGTGGGGCTGAGCCTTTCACTGCTGAGCCCAGAGCCTGGGGGAAGGAGTGACACTCCTGGTTCACACAGTGCCACCAGAGCCACAGCTGGACATCGGTGCCTTGTGGGTTGGTCAGCTCTCTTCCATCCCAGGGGTGCAGACTGTCCTTTCAGTGCTGCCAACAGCCCCCTTCCCAGATGCACGCAGCTGGGCTCTGGACCACTAGGAGAGGGTGGGGAAAGACTAGTAGCTTCCATTGCAGGTAGGGTCGAAAAAGAGACCCCAAACACCCAGCAGGGATTGGGGGGACAGGGTCTGTCCCTTTGGTGCTCAACAGCAGTCACGATGCCAAGGAGCAAGCCCTGAACTTGCATTCTGACCAGTGAGTCCAAGTCCACACTCTGCCTCACCTAGCTGTGACCCTGCCATGGACCACGGCCTCTGGGGGCTCCAACCCCTCACCCACAAAACGGGGTAGGTTTCCAGAAGCCTACACGGTGGTGACTCTGGGATCCGCCAGACTTAGATGTATGTCAAAGGAGCTAGGGAGTGGCTTTGGAGAGGTGAAAAAAAACAATAGGAGAAGGAACAGTGTTCACCCAGCCTCAAGGTACCCCCATAGCAAGGGTCTTTAACATCCCAAAGGCCTAGTCATGACATCAGCTTCCCGAACGAGGATCCCCATGGTCCATCCCCAGCAGAGCATCTTCTCTCTGGGCCATGGTTACCATCCTGCAAACACCTAACTCCACGCCTGGAAACATTACCCCACCCCCATTTTTTGTTGCTTCTCTGTCTTGATTACCAGACCCTGATCCCAGGAATCCCTTCCTCCCTGGAAATCTGGCCACAGCTGGAAGGAGGTCTCTAGGGTGAGCTGTTCTAAAGCCTGCTGGGTGTCCTCACGTCTATTACCTTTGCTCTGAGATTAGGGGTGCCCTGTGTCTGCAAGGCTGTCATGATCTGGGCAGGCACAAATGCTGGGCATGCGGAGCTCTGGCAGCCCTAGGAACCTGGCCTCAAGGGCATAGGGCAGTAGTCACAGTCACTGTAACCAGGAGGCATGGTATGCTTGGGTCTCATGGGGATGGGGTTCTCTCAAGAGGGTGCTCTGATGGGTGGGGGATGGGTGGGAGACAGTGGTCTTGCTCTGCCTGCACACTGCCTGCTGTGGCTCCAAGGAAGAGGTGAGTGGGTGGAGAGGAAGGAGAGCAGGAGGCCACCCACCCTGGGAAGAGGAAGTGGACATGGCCACAGCTCTAGGCCCACGGGAAAGCCAAGTCCCTGGCCTAGAGCAGCTCAACTAATTACAGTTTCCCCTGAGTTGGTGGGAATGAGGCCCCTAAGAGAGCACCAGCCATGGCCAGGACTGGCTAAGGAGGGCAGAGTTGAGCTGAGGAGTGGGGAGTGTCTGGTGGCCTGCTGCCTAATTGTTGCAATGAGGCCCCCATGAAGGGCCAGCGGCTCAGCCTCCCTCTGGAGTGGAGCATCCGAGCCCCAGCGGCCTGGGAGTGCAGCAGACACAGATGCCTGCCAGGAACAGGCTGTGGGGATGGCAGGGAGTGAACAACGGAGCAGAATCGCCCTGTAAACCAGTCAGTGGAAATCTCCCCGACCCCTGCATCACGAAACGCAACCAAAATATTGATCCTGTGCAGCAGTTTTCAGAGCTGCTCTTCAGAAGGTGACCCAACCATCCAGTTTCCCAGAGAGCACAGCACGGCGGGGCACACTTGGCCCTCACCCCAGGAAAGCCAACAATCCATTAGATAGGGACTCAGGGTCAAGTTCAGCCTCTGTAGAGTCCTGGCCCATTCTTTCAACACTGTCCAGGAGAGACTGGAAGCAGCTTAGACTCATCTGGAAACTATAAACAGACTCCTTGCTTCAGTGGCCCGTCAGCGCTCAGCTGGAGCTGCCATGCCTGTGGACACACCTGACTACCCAGTGTGTGGGGAAGCAGGCTCATCAGCCAACCTGTGTCCCTGCGGAGTCAGCAGCCAATGGCCAAACGTCAAACCCCAGCTGGGAGGTTCTTACACACTCCTCTACCTACACTAACTCAGAAACAAGATGTATAAAACTGTCTTTCTAGAAAGGACCTCCAGATCTGACAGGCTCAGCTGATGTTTGTGAAGGCCCTCCTAGCCAGGAACACCGCCAGGCGCTCTTGTTGGTCTTGGCTCAGCACTCCTCCTGGCAGCCGAGGAGGTAGGCACGGCTACCTCTTTTCACAGAGGAGGAAGGGTAAGCCCAGAGAAGTTCAGAAACCAGCTCAGCATCACACAGCTAGTGCAGGGCAGAGCCAGCGTTAGAGCCCAGGTCTTTAACACCCTCTTCTAGCGTTCCTTACCTTCCGTCACACCACCGGGTCTCTCTGTTACTGTGTAGGCTGGTCATGATGTCAGACAGGGTGACACGTGTGACAGAGTTTAGAGCAGGGCTCTCCCCGCAGGCTCATGGTCATTACTGCCGTCCTTCGTTACTGAGTGCTGTGGGTTGTCTTCGGACCTGAGGGAATTAGGCAGCATTCTTTAAATGTGAAGGCAAGAAACTGAATTCTCTTTGGTTTAAGAAGAGAGAGAGCAGGGGAGGGGAAGATGGCACTTGAGTTTTGTCTCATGGTCTCATTTTATGGGGACGGGGGAGTGGGTGAAACTCAGGCATGGCCAGATCCAGGAAGTGATGCAATGTCATTGGGTCATCAGACCCTTATCTGCCTTTCATTTCTCATCTTTACTCACTTTTGTTTGACCTCAGTCTCAGCTGTTGCCTTTGGGCTTCTTCTTCCCTGTAGCATGACACCCTTGGCTGGAGGGAGTGAAGAAAGGCCATGGGCCCCTGGTGGCTCCTGGCCTTCACCGTCCCAGCCAGTGACTCAGGATAGAAAACCACTTTCCTCCCAGTTGTTATCATGAGAGATATCTCAGGAAGGTGCTCTGATGGGCCCAGCTTGGGTCACATGACTACTCCGGGCCCCGGGACTGTAGTGTCTGACCAAACAGGTGGCCTGCCCACTGCAGTGGACAGGGTGAGGGGGACCTGTGATGAGAAGCCCAGCCAGGATCATGACTGGGGAAGACAGTGCCCTGAGTACCTCTTACCAGAAGAACGGGAAGAGAGGATGCCGGACAGACAAAAGGCAGTACTGCCCGTTGCCTCAGCACTGTAAGAGTGGGCTGAGTCAATAATGTGACATAAAAATGTAGGCCATTCTGTGCTGGCGCATCCTTTCAGTGTTACAGATTAGGATACCAAGGCTCAGAAGTGTTATGTGACCTTGTCATGCTTGGACAATGAATTTCTGAGACACCCAAGGCTGGGGTCTGAGTCCTCTGCTCCTTCTACCACCACCACCAACCCCCACCCCCGCCGGGTTGAGGAGGAAAGTGAGGTCACAGGGGACCTTCCTGCCATCTTCTGTCTCACCCTGGGCCTGCCTCTGAGAAGAGGGAAAAGCCCGTGGGCCAGTAGCCACTATGGTAGGTTCTGGAGATTTTAATGGTGAGCGATGCATACACTTCACCCTGGTCATGGAGCTTGTTTTCAGGCAGGGAGCTAATCATCAGACCAAAAAATCACACAGAATGAAAGAAGTTATAAGTGTCGATTCTTGGGCTCTGGGTACAGAGCGTATGGCATTGAGAAAGAATACAGAAGGTGCACAGGTGCGGCCGGGGGCCAGGGGGAGCTTTTTTGAGGAGGTGAGGGACAAGGTGAAATTCAAGTGTGGAGAGGAGTTAAGTGGGTAAGGAAGAGCATTCCAGGCAAAGGACACACATGTGCTATTCGTGCCCAGAATTGCAAGAATTCTGGGTGCTTGCAAATTGGATTCAGGGGATAGAACCCTTGGCTGGGGTGGGGGGACCTTTGTCCTTTTCCGATAAGTATGAGTTAAAAACCAGCCACGGTCTTTCATCTGCAGTTGCCCATTGGGAATCTCCAAATGGTCTGTGTAATAATTAGTGTTTCTGACGCTGGGAAATGCTGTTAAAAAGTGACTCGATCTGATCCCAACATGAGGACACTGTCTTTGAGGGCCTGTGGCCAGGTCAGCCTGGGATAAGACTAGACATAAGGATTCCCCATCCATAATCAGCTCTGCCGCAGACTTTTGGCTGACGTCCTGGGTATAGGACAGAGGAGACGCTCCAGAGCTGGAGTCTCGCCCTTTGTCCCCACCCCTGAGCCCATTTCCCTTCTCTCCCTGGTTCCTGCCTGGAGATGTCCATGTCCTTGGACTATCTCAGGCTCAGGCTCAGCACCCAAGAGGTCTGGACGGAGGCTAAGCATGCATGCCATTGAACAGGACAGTGTCACCAGGATAAATACATCAGTGTGAAAGCCTTCACTTGTGTCCACAAAACAATGGCACTAGTGAGGGATGGGGAAAAGCGAAGGGGAGGGGATGCCTCCTTTCTCTCTGCCCACTGATTTATAAACTGATCACTTAACAAACATGAGGTACTGGATAAAATACAGGGGACCTGGCCATGCAGGAGACAGACTGGGTGCTAGCCCTCCTGATACTGGGCTGGGTGTACTTCCGTGAGGCATTAATTCTCCCGATAACTTGATAACTTGCTTCTAGCTAAGTCTTTGCAGAGGGTTGGCTCTAGCCAGCTGGGTTTAGGAAAAGCGTACTGGCCTGGTGTTGGAGGTTCCTGGGTTAGAGATGCAGCTGTGCACTCTTGGGAAAGTTACCAGGCTCTCTGCACCTGTGTTTCCCTCTGTGTAGAAAAGGGGCAACTCCATCCCCTGCATGGGCTAGGGTGAGGGTGAGGGGAGGTACCACACTCCGGGCACCCGAAAGACACCTTGCACATGGTGGCTTTTGTTCTTATCTTCTGTCTTCCCCACCAGGACTTGGCCATAAAATTTTCGGTGTAAATTTTTCCAAGCTAAGCATTATATTCCCTCACCCCCAGTTCAACATGTGCAATTGAGACTCACAACCAAACCTGGTGTTTTTGTGTTTAGGGAGTCTTCAGGAACAACCTGCCAGATAAGCCTTCAACTTTGAGGCGCTAACAATTTCTTTTTTAATGCTCAGAATTAAATTGGACAAAGGCTCGTATTTTTGGTTTGCTTCAAGCAGTGAGGCAGAGGAAGATTAGCCCCATGTGTGTGACCAGGAAATCCAGGCTGTGTGGTCTGGTCCCTTGCCTGCCAGCTGCGCAGGGCACCCAGCCCTTTCGAGCCTGCTTCCCCTCCTGTGAAGCGGGGCTGGTAACTCTCCCCTCCCAGGTTGCTGGGATTGTTGGGTGAGGTACAAAAGCAATTATAAATGGACATCGCTGCACCTCCAAGTGACTGCCTACCCGAAGCTACTCAACCTCTTCTCTTAAAGTACTTGCAGACCCTCTTGGGAAACTGGCATCCCCACTGTCTCCTTCCACCTGTGACTACCCATCTGGTCTCTGGGAGCCCCCAGCCAGCCGTTCCTGACCCAGCTGTTTGGCTCCAACTGTCCTGTGGTTAGAGCCGCAGGCCCGCTGTTCTGGGAAGTCTGTTTCTCAGGCTGGGTCTTTAGGGAGGGAGCTGAGCCCCATTTCGTGGGGAGAAGTCAGGGGGTGGGGTGGAAGGGCCAGCCTGGGAGAAGTTGGGTGAATGCTGTGTCGTGTTTTCAAATAACTCCACGTTCATGAAGCTAAAAATGTGGTCTGGCCTTACATATTTTGTGTGTGTGTGTGTGTGTGTGTGTGTGTGTGTGTTCCCGGTACATTTCCTTCTAATTTTTAAAACCATACGTAACATCAGGGACATTTAATCCATATGGTTCTGATTCCTTAACACTTAAATCATCCAAATGTTGTTTTGGAGAATCTATTTTGCAAATCTCTTTACATAAGCTTTTAACTCTTTCTTTCTCCAGGGCATCCAGGCAGGCCTCTGGGCGAGATTCCCTCCTCTTCTAGTTCCCACCCCCCACCCAAGCTGGCCGGGGATCTTGCTGCCTGTGCTGTGGGCACCAGCTGCTCAGGCCCTGTCCTCAGGGCTGGGGGGACTGGTGGGAGGCAGTACCCCTGGGGTCCGTACCCCAGCTCCATTACTTCCTGGCTGAGTCACCAGCCTCCAGTTCACCTCATCAAATCCTTTTTCCTCCCCTGTAAAAAGGGATGCAAAATGCCTCATAGGGTTGTTAGAGGAATTCAACAAGAAAATGTAGAAGCCTGTAGCCCAGGAAACATGATTTGCCTTCCTCACACGAAGCCTTCCTATATGCCACGGGGCAGTGCTGAGAGGTAGGAAGTGGTGAAATGCAGGGTCATTCTTGAGGAATCTCGAGACAGCAGTGCCAGGTGGAGAAACTCAATCCAGAGAAGCGAAAGGGGATTCTGACCACGGGAAGTGGGGATTGAAGTGAGGACGCAGCGGGGACCATACTGGCCGGGAGGGTGGCAGTGAAAGGCCAGATGTCAGGAGAAGCATGCCCCAGCCCTCAGGTGCAACGCCACGCTTGCGGTCCACCCAGAGGGCTGGAGAGATAAGAGAAGGGCCTGTAGGACCAGACAGGCCCTGGAGGGGGCCACAAGGAAGGCCGCCCTCCCAGATTCCAGGGGGATTTCAAACCAGGAAGCCACCACACACGGGCACTCCCCCTGCAGGCATAAGCCCAACTCCTTAGCCTGAAGCCAGTGACCCCTTTGTTCTTATCTTCTGTCTTCCCCACCAGGACTTGGCCATAAAATTTTTGGTGTGAGTTTTTCCAAGCTTAGCATTATATTCCCTCGCCCCCAGTTCAACATGTGCAATTGAGACTCACAACCAAACCTGGTGTTTTTGTGTTTAGGGAGTCTTCAGGAACAACCTGCCAGATAAGCCCTGAACTATGGGGAGCTAACAATTTCTTTTTTAATGCTCAGAATTAAATTGGACAAAGGCTCGTATTTTTGGTTTGCTTCAAGCAGTGAGGCAGAGGAGGATTAGCCCCACGTGTGTGACCAGCAGATTCCCATTTCGTCCTCCCTCCCTCCCATTAGGCTACTCTTAAACACCCAGTGCTCTTTTAAGCTTGTGTTTCGTACCTATTTCCCCTGTCATGGTGATCTTTTCTTGTCTTTTCCATTAATAAACACCTACCCTCTCTTCAAAGTCCAACTCAAGAAAGTCGTCTCCTCTGAGAAGCCTTTCTGGGAATATTTGCTAACAGTGGGCCCTTCTCGTGTGCTTTTCCTAGTCCTAGTCTTACTGGGCTGTACTTGTCTGGGATGAACTCTTCAGGGCCTGTGTTGGGAGCTGGGGTGTGGGGATGGCTAAGAGTCACACCTTTCCTAGAGGTCCTCCTGCTCTGACGGAGACATTCACTTCTGACTCACCCGCTTTCGGGAAAGGCGGAATGGAATGCAAAGATGGTACCCACAGCAGTCCAGGGCTGCTAGCTGTGAGACAGGAGACCAGTGAGGAGGGCGCAGATGTCCCAGTGTGGCCTGGCTCCCAAGGGGCCTCCCATGGCAGGGCCTGTTGGCCTGCTCTGACCAGGGCGTCACAGCGTCTACACCCATAGAGCAGGGCTTGTTTCCCTGGCAATTCCGGACACAGCGAATCCCAGACAGAGCTGAATCTCTGGGACGGAAGAGCAGATGCTCAATCTAAAATTAGTCTGCTGACTGTGACTTCATCTAGGCTGCGGGAACTGATCTGCCTCTTACATCTGTCACTGTGTGGCAGAGGAGCCCCTGCCTCCCTGTAGAGGCTGAGTGGCAATATGACAGCCAGCCAGGAGTCCAGCACACTGCAGTCTAAAGAGCTTTTCTGTTCTTTACCTGGTCGACTCCTCGTATGGGAGGGAGCATATCCCCTGAGAGCCTCGCCGCCCCTCACCCCCTCAGGAGTGGGATGCATCTGACTTTGGCATTGAAAGCTTCCCCTAGGTGGTTAAATGACCTGTCCCACAACACCCCCACCAGTGAGTGTCCAAGTAGGTCTGGGCCCAACTCCGAATTCAGGCACCGAGGAGACGGGAACATGGAGTGATGCAGGTGGGAGCTGCGGGTGTCTGGCCGAAGCTGAGGAGAATGGCAGTCAGGGAAAATCTCTTCCCACCTGTTCTTCGTCCGCTGTCCCCTCCTCTGTTCAGGCACCCCAGCCCCTCCCCTTGCCTGCCCAAGTGGGGTTCTGCTCTTTGGGAAGAGTGGTGTCCATGGGAGGCCTGCTGTGGGGCCAAGCCCCCAGCCATGGCCTTCACTTGTTTCTCCTGAAACTACAGTTCTCACAATCGCCTACAGGCCCAGGGACTTTGCCTGATACACTCTCACCTCAGGGCCTTTGCACTGGCTGTTCTCTGACTGTAAAGACCTTTCTCCAAAATCTACATGACTCAAGTCCTCATCTGCTTCAAGTCATTGATCAAATGCCACAGCTTCTCAGGGAGGCTGACTCCAACTACCCTGTTTTAGTTTGGGACCCGCCTCCCATCACTGCTTCCTTACGCCTTACTCTATTTCACTTTGTGCTTTCTAGCACATGCACCTCCTTCTAAGATGTTATATAATTCACTTATAGACTTTTTTCTCGTTTATTATCTGTCTCCTCCCTCCAGAATGTAAGCTCCACAAGGACAGGGACTTTTGTCCATTTTGTTTCCTGATGTACATCCCTAAGTCCCAAGAATGGGGCCTGGACTATTGTAGGGGTTCACTGACCATTTGTTAGAGAATGTTTGTGTTCAGGTGAAGTAGAGGCACCTGGACCCAGGGAGGCGCCCTTTCTTGGCCCTTTTAGAGGTGGGTCCCTGCTGTGGGGACCCCCTCTAGGTCCTCTTTGGGCCTCCATTTTCTCATCTGGTATCTGGGGATGACAGTCCCTGTTCTGGTTCTCATAGAGCCTTAGAGATAACATGGGTACATGTGTGATCATGCCCCAAACTACAAGGGGCTACCCCAATAAGCGTGAGATATCTGTTTGTTCAGTCAGCATCACTGAGCACCTACTGGGTGCTAGGCTCCCTACTGAGTGCCAGGGGTCCACAGAGGAGTGACAACTTGTGCCCATCTGCAAAGAGGCTCTCCCAGGTTGAGTGTGGCCAGCTCTAGGGAGGATGTGGAACATCCCTACTCACTGTGTAGAATCGCTGGACAAATGGGATTCCAAATAAGAAACGTGGGGCCCTCCTGAGATCTGCGGGATTCATACCTTAGCCTCTGTATTAGTCAGTATTCTCCAGAGGAATAGAACCAATTAGATAGATAGGTGATAGGTAGGTCTATATATTTACATCCACATATTCTGTTTGCATGCATGCATGTGTGCAAAGAGAGAAAGAGGCTCAGAGACTTACTATAAGGAAATGGCTCACGTGATTACAGAGGCTGAGGAGCCCCAAGACCTGCAGCTGGCCAGCTGGAGACTCATGGGAGTAAGTGGTGCAGCTCCAGTGTGCGTCCAGGGCCTGAGATTCAGGAGAGCCGAGGGTGTGAGTTCCGGGATGAAAGCCCATAGACTTGAGATGCGGAAAGAGCTGATGTTTCAGTCCAAGTGTAAAGGCTGGGAAAAAAAACACTGTCTCAGCTCAACAGTCAGGCTGAGGAGTCCCTTCTTACTCTGCCTTTCTGTGCGATTCAGGTCTTCAGCAGATTGGGCGAGGACCACCAAGGGTCCATCAGGGAGGGCCATCTCCCTTACTCAGGCAACCAATCTGAACCCTAATCTCGTTCAGAAACACCCTCACAGACACATCCAGAATAATGTGTGGCCAAATATCTGGGCACCCTGAGGCCCAGTCAATAGGGTACATAAAATTAACCACCACACCCTCTGCCCCACCCCCAAACTGCTGTTGATCCTTCACTGTCAAGCCCAAACCCAGCCACCAAATCCATGTGCCCCCATTTCCTTCCCCAGGTCCCCAGCTCTTCTAGTCAGCCACCCTTGGGGACATTGCCTCTGCTCCTCTGACCTAGCCCTTCCTAAGTGGTACCCACTAGGTGCCCTGGGTTGGTCTCTGGGGTGAGGGACCAGTACAGAAGCTAAGATAGAGGGCCTGGAGGAGACAGCCCTCAGAGGGCTGGTTTTCAGGCTACAAAAAGCATGGCTGACTGTGCTCAGTGCCTGGGGTTCTTGAGGGGTCAGTGGGAGCTTCCTGTGCACTTCAGGAGGAGTGACAGAGGCTGCCATATTCCCCAGCTATGGGAAGCACAGGAGAAAGCCTTCCAGGTGCTCTGTTTGTTGAGCACCTACTAGGAACCAGGCATAGACCCTCAGATCTCTCCTAACCTAGTGGGGGGGCATCAGACACAAACACTTTGCTATCATGTGGTGATGCTCCGATGATGTATGCCAAGCACATTACAGGAACATTGGGAAGAGGGCAAGGAGTTCCACTGAAGGTGGGGGCGGTCAGAAATAAGGAAGAAAGCAGAACGTTTAAGGAGACCTTACAGAATGAGTCACGATATAGTCAAAAAGTAGAGGAGCTGAAGGGAAGGGTGCATGGAGGGATGGGAGAAGAAGGAAGGGCTTTCCAGGTGGAAGGAACAGCACGAGCGAAGGCATGGAATACGAAAATTCATATTGTATCAAGGGAACTAGTGGGTGATCCTGCCCAGGCCAGGCTGTCCTTGCAGGAGGACCCAAAGCCGAAGGCTGGAAGATGGGTGACCTCACCTCCCACCCAGAGAGATGAGAAAGTCTGCAAGGGAGTGAGCCCAAGAAGGGGTGGGGCCAGTCCGTTCCTGATTTCCTCCCTGTTGTTAGATGGGGGCTCCAAAAGGTAGCCTTCCAACCGGGCCCACCCCTTCCTGTGTTCACCCCTTTTCCTGTATCTTCTGCATCATTCTTTTCTTTCACTCACTGTGAACATAGTAATTTTCCAAGTGTGCGGGTCCTCTCGGCAACCAGGCTGTCTGATGCACAGGCCCCAGCATGCCTCATTGGTCTTGCTCAGGACCCCTTCCTGACAGCCCTGGGCTGGCCGCATGGATGCTAGCAATACTGTCGAATCAAAGTCACACAAGGGGAAAAGATGTTAAGGCCATCCCAGAATTTCCTTCTCCCTCTTGCTGCTCCCAAAACTCTCTTTCTTGTCATACCTATTACTGTTTCCCTTGTCTTAATGTTTATGTGATTAAATGCTCATTCTCCCCTGCATCAGAGTCTCCCACAAGAGCTCGGGTAGAGTTGGGGGGCTTCCTTTACTGAGCATCTACTGCATGCCAGCTTCTGTTCTTCATACTTACATGCATTTTCTCCTAATTGTATTAACTCTTATGTAATCTTCACAAACCTTCCCTGAGATGTGTTGTCCTCCCCATTCTACAGCTGTAAAAACTGAGGCTCCGAGAAGTTAGGTGGCTGATGAGAGCCAGAGCCGGACTTGCCCCCAGACTGTCTCAGCCCCGGCCCTGGAAGGTGAGGCTGCCTGCTGCACCTCCCATCGGCAAGCATGAACCCATGGGCAGAGTCAACATTTGTTGTTATTGATGATCTGGCAAGCCGGTCCCTTGGCTTGGAGGAAGCCTGTTCTCACAGCTGCCAGGGGAGTGTGTGCCTTCTGACTTTCTGGAAGCAAAGGCCCCGCCCTCTCCACCTGGGGCCTGAAGGCTCCGCGGGAGTCCCCAGAAACACTGGTAAAAAGCCAGAATGAGGCAGACACAGGGCTCAGGCTGAGCCAAAGCCTCCATCTGAAGTGTAGGAATAGAGGACGCTTTTGTCATTTGGGGGAAACTAGTCAATGGGCTCGAGGCCAACTGGCCTCTTGTAACTGTTCACTAGACAGGAAGGCCAAAGGAGCAGAAGTCTCTCCTTAGCATGCTCCAGATACCGGTGTTCCCAGCACTGAGCAAGCTGTGGCTGTGTACAGAGCTTCAGAGTTGAAAGGGACAACAGGTACATGAATAAAATGACTACACACTGTGGGACACAAGCCAGGACAGTCTGTACCAAGAGCTGGGAGGTTCATGGAGAAGGCAGCAGACAGGGCCACCGGGGGGACCAGGGAGGGCTTCGTAAGAAAAGTGGCCTCTGAGCTGACCTGGAAGGCTGAATGGAGCCAGCCAAGCAGATGAGTAAAGGGAACAGTATAGGGGACGGCATGTGCAAAATGCACTTGGCAGGCTCAGAAACAGTGAGTGATTCTGTATGGTGGGAGCATAGGGTGATAGGGATGGTGCAGAGAAAGGGAAGCTTAGATAGGTAAACTGAGGCTCAGTTGTAAAACACACTGATAGGGTAGTTTAGCTGGGCAGGGCACCAGTTGAATTTGTTTGGGAGAGTTCCACCTCTGTGGAGAATGGATTAGAGGGACAGGAGGACCAAGGAGAAGGCTGTTGGAACTGGGAGATGATGGCTCCAGGCTTGGGATGTGGGTGCCCTCATTAATGAAGACAGACAGTAGGAGAGGAACAGGATTCTGAGTCACGACATGGGAACAAAGTAACAATTGTGGTTGAGTACCTGCTAGATGCTGGGTACTCTCTCAAGGACTCCATGGCACTATCTTGCCAAATCTTCACAGCAGCTCTTTGAGATGGAGAAGCCAAGATCCGTGACACCATGTAACATGCCCAAGGTCACACAGTGAATGTGGGGCTGGGATCTGAACCCAGCTTCGTGCGGCTCCAAGGCCCACACTGTTGTGCACAGAATCAGATTGAAGTAAGATCAGGGTAAAGTAGTACCGGACTGGGTCAGGAAGCCGGAAACACAGCCCTCAATCTAGGCAGAGAGGTCGGGACTGAGACCCCCCCTCCCACCCCCTTACAGAGGTAAACTCCATAAACTGTAAGAGTCCCAGGCCTCTGGCCCAGGAGAGAAATAGCTGCCTCTGCGAGAAGTGAGGGCTGAGATTGCACGCATGCAACAGGTCTATGGGAGAGTACCCACCACACACGCACACAGTGCCTACTCACAAAGAGTAAAACAACGCAATGCATCCAAGTCCAGGAAATCACATCCATGGGAGGCAGGGTGGAGAGGGGGTGGCTGGTAAGTAAGTACAAGATTTAAACAAGTAACCTGGAGGGCCTGCAGGGTGGGTTGCTGAGCACCCTCTTTAAAGCTCTCCCGAGAATACTATGGCAGTCCTCAGTTCCTTAGGAACGACAGTGCGTTCCCAAACTGGATCTGTAATTTAGTTGTTAGGAGCTGGAAACAAATTTTTGCAGACAGACAGCCTCCTAGATGACAGATCAGATGCCAGCCCTGCCCTCAGCTCTGATCTTTCTTAGCCCGTGAAGTCTCTACAGTGGGATGTTGGCTTCAGAGCAAAACCAAGCCCGGTGTGTGTGTGTGAGTGTGTGTGTTTCCATGGAAACAAGCATTTAGCAATTACCCAATTAGCCTGGGACACCTGGACCACAGACTGTCTCTCTGAATTGGAGCCCCCAAAGTAGAATGAATCTTATCTCCCACCGGGTATGTGTGCCCTCTGCCTTGCCCCACACCTGGCTAAGAGCAGCGCAGCCCTGTAGTTGCTCTGGGATAATCCATTTACCTGCCAGTCTCCATCCTTGGATGGAGCGCGAAGACCACAGGTTTGAGTGTTGCATGTTCCCAGAACAGGGAAGGGGCCTGATTCATGTTTGAGGAATGAAGGAATGTAGGAAGGCCCCCAGGGCCAAGCTCTGGGAATTTCTCAAGACCTGGCCCAGTTATATGCAGGGGATGGGCTGATAGGAAGGAACTAGCACGTGGCACCACCTGCTTTCCCACCTGGGGCCCCTCCAGCCTCTGGGTGGAAAAGGTGCCCTGGGTCCAGGGGACAGGTGATGGCTTGAGAACAGAGTCCGGCTCAGGCTGTTAGCCTGGAAGTAGGGCTGCCAGCTTCCACCCTGTGGCCCCAAGTCTGAGACGGGGTCCTGAGACCTTCTGGCCTCCAGTGAGAACTGGCACCAGAATGGGGTTGGGGGCTGAGACTCAAGGTGGACACAGCTTTGGTTGTGGAAGGAGCTGGGTGAAGGCTCCTGGGTTGACACTTCTGGCCTGGAGGACGGGCACAGGTTGATGGGGCCTGTGTGGCTTGAGGATCTTTGAGGGTTTGGGGGAAGCCAGTGTGATTGTATCAGGCACAGTGTCGGTGCTTGATAAATTGCACTTTACTTCATCCGTCCCCTCCCACCTTGCTATGGCCAGTTCAGGACTGTGAGTTTGGGGGTGGGCATGGGGATAGGCCAGGCTGCCTGGATGGGGTTGCATAGGACTTTACCATGAGCAGGAAGGGGGAGACAATCCCAAGCCACAAAAAGCTGGGACAAGGGAACAGCCCTAGGAATGAGCCTCGGCAGGGCAGCCACCCAGGGAGTGCAGCGTGGCCCAGGTCCCCAAGCATTCATTTAACCTTCCGTGGCGGAAAACGGCACCTTCCACCCCAGGCCCTCGTCAGGCCTTCGGGAACCTCCGCCAGAGCTCTGAGTTGGACCAACCTGCCTCTCCTGTGGTTAGTTTGTCTTTCATTTGCCCCCCCAGGATCATTCACTCATTTAACAAACGTTTGTGAACTTGTCAGCCCAGGCAGGAGAGAAAAAGCAAGGAGGTTCAACTCCCGGTCTGAGAGAAGGGCGGTCTCTCCCAGCTGATTGCAGTTCGGGGTGATGAGTGCACCTCTGGAGGCAGGAACTCCTGAGCCATTTGTGGCAGCACAGGAAGGTGAGGAATCCCTGGGAAGCGCCCCTCAGAACCCAGGAGGAAACTCATCCTGGGGCAGGAGCATGGCTGTCATCTGAGCCTTTGTGGAACGACAGGAAGTCACCCCTCAGGGCAAGTGAATTATAACAGGACACCCACTTTCTCCTGCCTGGAGCTGCTCCCAGCCAGGCACAGTAAGCAGGACAGTGTGGGCAGGGCAGGGCAGGGCAGGAGTGCAGTGACGGGCAAGGACCTGTTCCAGGTTTCACCCTGTCCCAGTTGCCCTGATCAAGGGAAAGACCTGTATCAAGAGGCTTGATTTGGGGTGTGAAGGACAGCGGGAGTATATTAGACAGGAGAAGAGTCTATGCAGAGATCCCACGGAGTAAAAGCTGGTGCAAGGTTGTGTTGGGGTGAGGCGGCTGGGCAGAGGGCACACGGAGGGCTGAGCTGCAAGAGATGCAGCTGGCCAGGGGGGCCTTGCATGCTGGATCAGGGAGTGTGGTCCTTGTCTTTGGGGCTTTGTCAGAAAGAGGATGACCCAGGGAGAGCTGGGATTAGGCTCTGATGGAAGATGGGGGAGAATGGGGAGCTGGTGATCAACAGAACAACTGGAGGCTTGGCAACTGGCCAGACAGTGTGCAACTGTGCTCACGAATATGCAGCCCCCTGTCCAGCCACAGTTACACCTCCCATCATGCCTTGCAAGCCCTGGAGCTGCGGCTTCCCCCTCCAGCACCTAGGAGTGTGGTGCCCCTAGGGAAGCCAGGGTTCCTTCCATTAAAGCTATCTGTCTGGAAGGGGTTTGTGTGCTCTGACTTGGCTTTGCGGGGAGGGGGTAAGTTCTGCTGGAAGCTGTTTTATGGAGAAAGCACAGAAATCTCCAGGGCCACTAGCTATGTGCCCTGGGCCCAGATGGCCTCTGGTCAGAGGGAACCCACTTCCTGTGACAGGCATGCCCTTGAATTTGAGGCCATCACTTTGAAGCCAGAGGAAGCTTAGGGCCTCCAAGAAACCTTCATAGAAGCCCTGGGCAGCATAGTGGTCAGTCACTCTGTGGGTCCGTGAACTTTCCTGACCGGCAGAGGGAGTGGCGCCCTGGGCACTTAGTTTGCCTAAGTCTAGTCCTGACTTTGGCCCCAGGCCCTGTAACCTCCTGAGGCTGTTACACGCCAGCAGAGGCCCGTCCTGGAGTCAGCCAAAGCCAGGGTCAGCTCTGGTTCTGCAGAGACCTGCCCTCGGGCAAATCACCTGACATATCCAAGGCTCAGTGTATAGAATCTCTACAATGCAGTTCCGTTCTGCTCTCTAAAGAGGCAGGCAGATGGGGGCCTGAGTGGGGCTGGCCCAAGTATGCTTGTGTGACTCAGGTCCCAAGACCTGGGATCCGGCAGCTTCTGGTAAACTCAGGCCAGTGGGAAGCCCCAGGTTGCCCCCCACCCCCACCCCCACCCCCAAACTGGAGCCTAGGGAAGCCCGGCCAGGCCCGCCCCGCCCAGTGCTCATTAAGGCGAATTCCCGCCTTGGGAGTCTAGGGCTTCCTGGAGCGGAGCTGGCACCCGGGAACAAGGCGGGGAGCGCGCACTTTGGAGACGACGATGGACACCCGCCGGGCTTGGGTGCGGCCGAGGCGGGTCTCCGCGAGGCAGGGCCCCGGCAGCGGCGGCAGCGACCGGGGCTTCCCTGATTGCCCTCCCCGGAGAGCTAGGGAGGAAATGACAGCGCGGGAGCCTGGGCCCCGAGAAGGGAGGGGCGGCGCCCAGAGTGACACGGCCTGTCACCAAGGAGGCCGCAGCACAGACCCTCCCTCCCCAAGGCCGCCTGGAGTCGGGGATTCCCCAAATGCAGACCCTCTCCGGGCTGCCACTGGTCCGCCGCGCCACGGCCCATCGAGACCCCGGCACGCAGCGACCGTAGAGCGGCTGGCAGCGAGGCGAGGCTTGCGGAGGCCGAGCGGGAGGAGAGGCACCCCAGGCGTACGGGCACCGGGGTCCCCCGGGCTGGGCAACAGGAAACTCTAGGGAGTGAATGGAAAGAAGTGGGTGGTCCGGCCCCTGCGACTTCCCCTGACATCACTGCCCAAATAAGGAGCTTCCAAGCGGCCGCGGGGCGGCCCGGAGCCGCGCCCGCCGCCGGCGCCAGCCCGCCCCGCGCCCACCCCGCGCCGCGTGGGCCGCCAGCAAGCGCCCGGGACACCGCCGGGCGGAGCCGAGAGAGCAAGCGGGCGCAGCCCAGGCGCGCGGAGGCCGGGCGCGCAGCCCAGCGCAGCCCAGTCGAGCGCAGCGCAGTCCAGCCCAGAGCCGCGGAGCAGCGGCCGCCCGCAGGTAAGCAGTGAGCGCCGGCGCACCGCGCCTCCGCAGCGGCCTGACAGCCCCGGGAGCCCGGCACCGCCAAGCAGACAAGCAGCCCCGGCTGGGGCGGCCGCGGAGGCACTGGCGGGAGCTGGGTGGGAGGGCGAGGGCGTGAGTGTTGGAGCGCGTCGGTGCCAACTCCCGGCACCTCCGGGACTCCTCCGTAGCCTGGGGTTCGGTGCACGCGCTCTCCGCCTGCGTTTTCCCAACACTACTTGGGTTACCGTCCTGGGGTGACACTAGCATCCCCGCGTTAAGACTTCCCTCGACGCACTCACGCCTGGCACGGCCCCACTTGCCGTTGGCGTGCACAGCCTCCTGAGAGCAGACCCTCAGCCGCCACTCTTCCCAGGCCTTGAACTCTCCTGCACCGTGGGACACAGCTCACTGGTGGGAACTGCTGAATGGGTTTGGCAGCCCTGACCATGCTTCCCCCTGGAGGTGGCAGTTTCAGACTGTCAAAGCCACCAACCTTGGGCTCCTTGGACTTACTGGGAGTGAGTTAAACCAGCCTTGCTCTGGTTCTTCCCGCCCCACCCCTCCTTGCAGCATGGCACCTGGTACTGGGGTCCAGCCTAGGGGCGCTGTACCTGGCTGGCACGGTTGGGAGGGTGTGGTGACTGGCAGGGAACTACTCCCAGCCTCACAGCCTGGGTGTTTCCAGAGCCTGTGCTACTCCACCGGCATTTCTCTGAGCACCCTCCCCTCCCCTTCTCATACCCGTGCAGGTTGCCGGGGCTCTGATGGGAGCGGTGGGGGCTGCAGACCAGGTGCAGGTGTCCTCAGCCTCAGCGTCTTTAAGGGGCTCTGCTCAGTGGCTGGAATTGCTTATATCTATAAAACATATCGTGTGTTTATTGAAGGTTTGATCAAAGACACAGGGGAAACTGATAAAGGCAAATTATGGCCCCATCATTCCGTGGCTCAGGGAAGATGCCTGGATTTCTTTCAGGCTGCGTTTTATTCTCTGAAAACGGGATGAGGGTCTTCAGAGCAACGTTTCAGGGAGACTCGGGATCATGCAAGTGAAACTGCTCAGTACGTACACAGCCCTGTGCACACGCCGGTCGCTGTGGTTTCAGTGATTTGGGGCTGGTATTTGCCACGGCTCTGCTCTGTGACTCAGGGAGACCCAACACCATTTCTGTCCAGTCATCTGCCAGAAAAGGGGCCTGCGAGCGGATTCCCCAAAGTGTGTTCCATGGAACATCTGTTCTGAGGGCTGTGCCATGAGTTAGGTTTTCCCTGTTCTAGTGAGTCTGGCAAATTCTGCAAGCTCCCTATTAGGCTTTTGGCCAATCACAATCAATATTGGCAAATTAAAGGCTCTGAGAAGTACTCAATGGAGAACACATTTGCCTTTGTCAAACTCAACATTTCCCCTAGTTGACCCTGCCTCTTCCAGTTACACGTGCTTGCTCTTCCAGGAAACAGTGCTTCAGGGGCTACCAGTGATGTGGTGGCATAGAGCTGTGACCGAACTTTGAGAGCTGAGTTGTAATTGCCTTCTTTAATGAAGAGTGAGCAGAAGCCCAGAGAAATTGAGTAGTTCACATGAGATCACACAGCTAAACAGTGACTCAAAGACACCCAATAGTTAGTGGTAAAACAGGGACCAGGACCCAGGGTCCTCATCCGCTGCTCCTACCAGTCAGCTACATTCAGAAGTTGAGAATTCTCTTCTTGGAACAGTCTTGCTACTTTATGTGGACAATCTGCAGAATGAATCTGACAAACAGGAATCCAAATGATTTCTTGTTGAATGGATTCAGTGATGACCAGGCACCTACTATGTGCCCCTTGTTGCAGGGACTTTAGCACGTCCAGTTCAACCAGATGTGGAACCTGCGTCAAAGAGTCACGGTGCCAGGGTCATCACAGACACAAACATACACACAGGTGGACTCTGACACACTCACACACCCACCTCTACACACAGATGCCTCTCTTCCTGCACTCTCACACATGTCCACACTCTGGATCCTCTACACTCATTCACACACATGCTGCTCCATATGCACATGCGCTCGCTCACCTGCTCCTGCACATGCACACACCTACTGCTGTTCACACTCTCTCACACACCCATCTCGCCTGTTGTGCTCTAGGCTGCAGCCAGGAGGCACTCGTGGCAATGGTTTGTCCTCCTGTCCCCAGATCCACAGAGCTTGTGCCTGGCACCAGCTCCCGGAGATGAGAATCAAGCATGTGGGAAACGCTTGCAGGGCCTGTCTGATGTTTGCATTTCCTTGATGTTTCCTCATTTCTCCTCTTTTATGCCTTACCTACCCCCTACCCTTATTGGTCAGCTATTGTTTGATCACACGTGATGCGACTGCTACAGCGCTGGCTGCTACTGTGTCGTTTGCTTTAATCAGCCATCAGAGCTCTGTCAGGGCAGGGACTTGGTCTCTTTTGTGTGATTGGAATGAATCCCCAGTGCCTAGCAGAAGTCCTGGCACAGGAGAGAAGTGCAATAAGCACTTACGGAATGAGTGAATGAATGAATGAGTGAGTGAGTGACTGCTGGCTTCTAGGTTGGCTGTGACCCAGGCAAGCATCCAAGGAGATTCACTGGACATGTTTGTGAAGTATCTGCTGGGTCCTAGACACCTTTCTGGGGATTCTAGCAATCAAAGCTTTTTAATCCTCTGTTCACGGAGCTTGCATTCCAGCGGGAAGGGGGAGCATGAGTAGCAATGGACAAGACAATGGTAATGTCACACACTATGAAGTAACTCAAACAAGGCCGTATGAACATTAGTGAGGGATAGAGGGAGCTAAAGATGGGGCCTACGGAGTTCTCTCTAATGAGTTGACATTTATCCTGAAACCTGAATAATAAAAATGTGCAAAGATTTGGAAAAAGAGTATTCCTAGCAGAGGCAGGTATGAAGACCCTGGGGCTGGAAGGAGCTGAGCTGAGGGCACGTACAGAGGCCATACGTGCAGTTCGCTGCTGATTCCCTTACCAGTGTCTTTTGGAGGTGGGGGCGAGTGCTGATATTTAACCTGGGGCCTAATTATCTTTGTGGTTCAATCACTAAAGCCAGACTGAGGACACCCTGGGTTTGGAGGGGGTGGGGCTGCCTCTGCTATTTCACAAGGCTGTCCTCCCCATCTGGTCTGCCTCCCACCCCTAAAAACAAGAAAAAGGTTGGACTCCTAAGGCCCCTCCCAGTTCACCATATAGAATCTGATGCTGTATCTGCAGGAGGTTTGCAACAGTTC
Organism: Macrotus californicus; assembly: GCA_007922815.1. NCBI lineage: Eukaryota > Metazoa > Chordata > Mammalia > Chiroptera > Phyllostomidae > Macrotus > Macrotus californicus. The sequence goes on along the minus strand of VMDR010000283.1, from coordinate 174,632 downwards.
AGGTGGTCCATCTGGAGGGGTCGTGAATTAGTTGTGCTGTTTCCATTATTAATAACCATGATGTCATACATCTGTGCGGTTCCTGATCGGCTGCAGAGCACTCTCTCTCCTGTTATCCCATTCACTCTGTGGACTCATCTGCCAAGTGGGGGAGGGTGTGAGAAGAGGGGGATGGTGGAGGTGGAGAGAGCTCAGACACTGCCACACACGGCTGCAGGCTCGCCCAAGCTGCTTCACCTCGAGTCCCTGCTTCCTCTACTGTAAAGCAGGATATCGGAGAACCTACCCCCTGAAGCCCTGGGGGTGTGAAGTGAGAACCTGCATGCCAGGTGCCCGGCACATCTAGGCACTTAGGAGCTGCTCGTTCACATTTTACCGAGGAGGAACTCGGAGCTAAGAGAGATCCTGGCTTTTTCTGGTCCACTTCTGGATCTTCAGTGTTCCCAGCCCAGGGCTTGTGGGTACGTAGTAGGCTTTGAAAAACTATTTTTGTTGAATTGACTTGCCTTAAGGTCGCACAGCTGTTAAAGGGCAGAGCTGGGACTGCAACCCAGGACGTCAGGCTCCGAAGTCCTTTTCACGAGCAGCGCACGGTTTGGAAATGATTGCCACGGTTAAAAAGACAGACCTTCACACCCGTTTGTGGATGATCAGAATTGCCGCTGCTTTCTCGAGAACCCTGGAATTATAAGGTCATGGTATTCTTTGTAAACCAATAAATGAATTTCTTAAGAAACATTTTGGAACCTTCTAGAAGAGGGTATAGATGTGAGAAAATGACCTCCTGAGAATGGAGAGCAGTGATTCTTAACCAAGGATGTTCTCTGCTGTCACCTGAGGGCTTTTAATAGGAGAGTGCCTCATCTATCCCAATTATCTGATTCAGAGCCTCTGAGGATGGTATCTGGGCATGTGGAGATGCACCTGGTGCTAAAAGTTCAGGCTGGAGATGAGAAGCTTGGCCAGCTGAATGCCCAGAAATTCCAGCAGGCCCTTCCCCTGCCTCCAGTTTCCTTGTCCCAGGCCCACACCAGCCCCGTGGCAGGAGCACAGGCTAGGAAACCCCACACACCTGAGTCTGCATCTCCTGCTTTCTAGCATGTACCTTGGCCAAGTTCCTTTAGCTCCCGTAAGCCACAACTTTCTTGTCTGTAGTATGGGAATGCTCACACTTACCTATAAGGTAGCTAGATGGATTGCAGGCGACCACATGTGTCAGTTTTCTTATGAAATATCTGTGCCTGGGACATGGTAGGTGAACAGAAAACAATAGTTTCAGTTGTTATTCTGAAAATGAATGATAATGAAAACAACTGCAGTATCTGTGAGTTAGCTACTACTAAATAAAAACGGACCAGTTCACTCCAAACACCAGACTTTTGAGAAGAAGGTACACTCCAAGCTGTCAACCGCAGTCCTTGGACCAAAGAATACCTCTTCGTGACATCACTCCAGCTCTGGTGGAGAGCCGACGGCGGAGCAGGGAACAGAGCCCATAGCGCTTTCCATACCGACAGACCCATGGACTTGGAGAGGGGCACGTGAGGTGCAGAGACGAATGTTGAGTGCAGGCTTGTGCTTAACTACATCAGCCTGGTCTCCCATTCCTGATATCGATGTACAGGGCAGTTACGGGGCAAACACCTGGTTCATGGGAGTCACGGGAGGTTGTACTTCCAACTGACTCTGTTGTTCATTCATTTATTCGTTGACGGTGCACGGAGTGCTTCTGCGGGCTCAGCGCGAGGTTAAGCATGAGGAGCAAGGTCAGAGTCTAGCAGATGCAACCACTCAACAGCTACGTGGTCATGAACAAGCTGCATTTCCTCTCCGGATCTCAGTTTTCTCATCATCAGAATGGGGTTATTCTGGCTCCTTCACCAGAGGGATATTTTGCAGTTTTAAGGACCTGCCTCTCTCTGGGGTGCTGTCTGGGTTTTAGGATCTCTGCCAGAGTGCTTGGGCAGAGAAGAAAGGCTTCAGAGCCGGGAGGAGCTCCACTGACTGCTGGCTCTGCCAGAGATTTGCTGTGTGATTTGCTGCATTTCTTAATTTCTCTGTTTCCTTTGCTTCGCTTAGATAATGTGGTTATGACACCCTGTCGCAGGGTGCTGTGAGTGTTAGGTGAGATGACAGGGAGGACCTGGCTGTCAGCGAATGTGACCCCCCGTTTCCTTTCTGTCTGGCTCTTGGGTCCACTGTCCTGTGGGTTGCTGCTTTGTGGAGAATCACCTTCATCCATCTCTGCCCAAGCTTCTCAAGGGCCCAGAATGGGCCAGGTAGGCAGACAGCCAGATTGGAGCTCAAGAAAATAAGCACATGCCCCTGGCTGAAAGGCGGGCGTAGGGAAGTGGCTCCAGCCCAAGAGGAATCAGGACCAAGCGGGGAGCCGGGAGTCCAGGGTTCTGTCCAGGACTTGCCACTAGGTCACCATGCATTTGCCAGTTCCCTGCCATCTCTGCATCTGAGTCCTGACTTAGGCCAGTTTGCAGGGCCCCCTCCCTCCCTTTCTTCCTGCTCTGGGGAGCCTGCAGGCCTTTGATAGGCAAGCGCTGAGTGGCCATGGTGACGGAGAGGGCCAGCTGGGTGTGGGGATTTGACCAGCTTTTCCCAGCCTGGGCTCTGCTGGAATTGATTGTACAGAGAGACCAGCAGGCAGACTCTGGACAAGGACGAGACTGTGGTTTCTAATTGGCAGAGCTGCTCATGGGAGAAGAGGCAGGTGAAGGGACATTCATGGCATTAAATCAAACTCAAAGAAGGGCATTACTCCCTTCCTTTTTCTTCAAGAAGACCCAGAAGGCTCAGAGTCACCTGCTTTTCCAATGGCTTCCCCCTTACTTGAATTCATCAGTATTTTTGGATAGGAAGAATTTGTTTTTAGGTTATTAGGATGAAGGCAAGAGGTTGCAGAGTAAAGCTGAGGGTCGGGTCATTCATTTCCCAAATGTCTGTTGGACACTTACCAAGTGTCAGGCACTGTTCCAGGCATAGGGATGCAGCAGTGACCTAAACAGACAGCAGTCAGCTCTCCCCTGGCGCTTACAAATGTGTGGAGGGAGGCTTGCCGTGAGCAAAGGAGCATGTAAGCATGTGACATGGCAAATGGGGTGAGTGCTGTGGAAGAAAACAAAACAGGGTAAGAAGTTAGAGGGACTCAAGGGGCTCTCGGATGTTGGGATAGTTGTAGTAAGCGATACGGTGACATCTGAGCAGAGCCATGAAGGAAGTATAGCACTGAGGCTAATTTAGGCAGGCATTTCTTTCTCTATGGGGTACATGAGAGTCTATGGAAAGATCTCATTTGAGGCTGGAATGATCAGCTCAGCCAGGCAGCTCAGACACTGGTTTCAATACAGAACAGTGAGTCTAATTCACGACTGTCATTACAGCTACGTTCATAATAATAACAGTGAGCTCCGAAGGGCTCTAAATGAATTTGGCTTTGAGCCCTCAAAATGCCTGTCCATGTGGACTGTCTCAGTTAGCCCTCTAATGCGGGAGAAGGTATCGTCTCCACACTGCAGAAGTGGAATCTGAGAATTCTATACCTGGAGTGACAAGCCCAGGACTATTACCAGTGAGGGGCAGAGTAGACACCCAAACCCAGACTCTGCGGCCCTTACAGGGTAGCTGGACACCCAGCATGCCACAACGCATGATGACAAGGACGATGTTTATTTCTTGAAAACAAAAATCCGCAGACTAAGGAGATACGATGACAAAATACAATATGGGATTCTGGATTGGATCCTGGAACAGAAAAACAGTATCAGTGGACGAACCAACAAAACACTTAGGAAGCGTGTAGTTTAGTTAATGTCATATACCAACATCAATTTGTTAGTTTTGACAAATGTACCTCAGTGACGTAAGATGTTAACATTCAAGGAAGCTGGGTGAAGGGTCTATGAGAGCTCCCTTTTTTGACTTTGCAACTTTTCTGCCCATATAAGATTAGTCCAAAGTGAAAATGTATTTAAAAATAAATGAATAATCCACATACACTCTGACTAGCTGGCCTCCTCAAGATTACGTACAAAAGCCATAGGGGGTCCTTAAGTAATCGAATCCCTGCTGCTTCTAGTCATCCCAAGCGTGCTATCTAGAGTTGCCTGTGTGAGAAGGAGCAAAATTATAAACCCATGCTGGTAAGCACGCTCCAGGGGGAATGTGCCCTTGGCAGCATCTCCCCAGAAAATGCCCCCAGTGAGTTTCTAGGTACCATATAACCTGTATTTTAGGTTGCACCAAGTACCCTCTTTCCCTGTGATGAAAGTTCACCAGCTCATTTTCACCTGATGCTGTAGCGGGCAGATGGAGACCAGGTTTTATCTGTAGAGCTGTACTCTGTGACCGTATGAATTTGTAGTGACTAATGGCCATGAAGGAGCATTATGAGGTGGTGAGAACAGAATGAGAGGCCTGGGAAGGCATGGACAGTAATCTGGTTTTCTTTTATGGTAGAAAATATTGAGAGCCCGGGAGAGGTGTCTCTGAGAATGAAGGAAAAGAGGCCAAGGTCAAGGGATTCCCAGATTCGGTCTTTCCTTGCAGTGATTCCCCATTCACAAAATAAGTGAGCTGGCTTAGGTGAGTCTCTGGGGACCCTCTGGCTGAAAACCACTGAACCCAGAGCAGTGATTGGCCCAGGTTCACCATGCAACTGCTGAGTGACACAGCCTAGCCTATCTGGGTGACCTGGTCTCCTCACGGTTTCCAAAGGGCTTGTGCCACTCACTCCACGCATCTCCTTGCACATGGGCATTGGGTGTCACCTTGAAATATGGGAGAGGCAAAGATGCTCAGTTGGATGGGAAGCCATCATCATGGTCTGTTAGAAAGCATTTAATATTTAAGAGTAGGATAACCAGTCCAAGATGGGACAGGCTCTTTATTTTAAGCAGACTCTGCTCTTATGAAATAAAGAAAACTAGCATTTCTCACGGCGTGTTCCATAGAACACAGGTGCTGCAGGATAGAAAAGATGTGTTATTACGGAAGAAAAATGAAAGTGCTACCACCAAGTAAATGTGAGAGAGTCTAAAGGCCTTTACACTGCAGGACTTCTGGAGCTTTAATATATGAAAGTGCATAGGAAATCTCCAAAAAGTGTGTGTGTGTGTGTGTGTGTGTGTGTGTGTGTGTGTGTGTAGGTAGATCTCGTGTGCAGCTTTCTGATCTTGATTGGAGAATATGCACATATATAAATGATAGAATATGTATGCATATTACTAATATACAGGATGCACGTGCATGAGTGTATAGGCACGTGTGTGTGTAAAAAGAACAGCTGGAGTAGTGTTCCACAGAAGAACGTTTTGGGAAACACCAAAGTGATCTGAGCTCAAAGCTGCAAAAAAGAAAGGAAGGCTCACTTGTGACTCTAAAATTTGTTTCTGCATGTCCGTTTCAGCCTGTCGATTTTCCACATTTTTCCCTACTTTGTTAACTTAATTTCTTTTTTCTCAGAAGAAAAATGAAAACTGGCATGCAAATGACCCTCCCCTCCCCTTTGCACCGTGCTCATGGGACTGTTACCAAGAAGTGTTACCGAGCTCATGTGACACCTCAGTGGTGGGTCTCCAACCCAGAAACCCACATGTGACACTGGTTTTTTTTGGAGCTAAAAAGGAACCTCATTGAAAAATGCCACTAACGGCCAAAATTCTGCCTTTGTCAAGTGTGACTTTCACGTGAGGGGTCTCCCAGCACTTCCAGATACGCAGGGGTGTTTGTCTCCCTAGAAGGGGAGCATCTTTACTGCCCATGTGTGTGGTCAGTGGCCACGCCCAGTTAGATGAGAACACCCTTTGATTTAATACAAATTTCTAAATAGGCTGACCTTCACCCCCCTCCCTGGGCCTGGCCTGGCCCTGCCCCATGCTGCCCCTGGGGAGAGTCCCGAAAACCACCTGCCTGCCCTTTGAAGCCCTTCGCAGACTGGTACCCACCTCAGCCTACACATTTCCTTTCCTGACTCTTCCCCCCATGCATAAATCCTACCCCGCCAAATCCTGCCCCTCACCTCTCTGGACATGTCCCCAAGCATGTGGGTGTCCCATCTCAGATTCAGGGTCCATTCCATTTTGTGACTGCCACAGTCAGAACCTGGGCTTCAGTGTCCTTACCTGGCACAGGAGAGCCGTGTGCTCCTGAAGAATCCATAGATGAAGGGTAAGTAACAGGAAGAGGGGAAATGTAAGGGAGATTTTCTCTCTCTCTGGGTTAGATGGGGGGAGGCAGGAAGCATCACAAACGTTTGAGTATGCCATGGTTGGCTCAGCTGGTCCCTCGGACTCTAGCCTGTCATCTGACATGTGCGACTTCAGAAAATTATTTGAAGGCTACCTGTTAGTTATTATTATTTATGAGAATTTCATCAACCAACTAAAACAATAGCCAATTGTTTTTTAAAAATGCGCTAAAGATATGAGCAGGTAGCTTGCAGAAGTGAGAGAGCCCATAAATGTATGACTAATGCTCTAGCTACTAAAAACCAAAGGATTGTAAGTTAAAATGCTTATAGACGGCAAAAATGGAAAAAGGTAGCGAAGATCTGATGCTGGCAAGGGTCGGGGGGACTTGCCAGCCTGGATTGGATCAGTGAAAATTATAAATGCACCTGCCTGTTTCATCCAGCAATTCCCCAGCTACATAAAAACGCATGCACACAAGACTAAATATGTAAAAGGGTGTTCCCTTGCAGCACTGTCTGCAGTAGAGGGAAATTAGAATTGACCTCCGTGTCCAGCGGTGGCAGTGCAGGAAAAACTTACAGTGCATTTCTCCTGTGGAACCCTTTATAGCCATTTAAAAAGAAAGAAGGGAACCTACAGATCCTGACATGGGAGGGACATTTGCCATGCATTTGCACCTGGGAAAAGGTTCCATCTGTGATATGTTTAATACAACCCTGTTTTTATGCAGAGCAGTGTAGCAATTATAGATGTGTGTGCACACGTAGACACGTTTCTGTGCTGGCGGAAACGGCATGGGGACATAACAGGGAACTGTTAGGGGTAGTTTCATCTGGGGAGAATTTGGGATGGTGAAGGGGGCTTGTCAACTTTTTACTTTAAATAGTTATATACTTATACAAAGGAAACAAAAAAGAAAGCCCAAGAGAATGAAGAGCAAAGACTAATCTCCACAGTACAGGATTATTGAGAAGATTAAATGAGATGGTACCTGACAAACACCTAACCCAGTGCCTGATGTTGAATAAGTGCCCCCAAAACATTTCCATCCTCTTCTCCCTCTCTCCACAGACTCCGTGCCCCCACCCCCACATGTCCCCTCCAGTGTTCCTCTCTCCCAGCCCTACTTCCCAACTACCACCTCAATAAACATGCAGTGGCAATTACAGTCCTGTCAATATACCAACTGCCTGCCTGGTCTGGAGAAGCCACCCTGCCTCACTTCCCGGCAGCTCACAGCAACCTTTCTTCTTGGTCTCCTTCGAAATGGCTGCCTTCACTGGCTGTTCTCAGCCATGCCTCCTGTCTCTCCAGGGAGCCTCTCCACCTTGCAGCGGCGGGGCTGGCTTTGTCACTGGCACATTCCCAGGGTGAATCTTCACCTTTGGGTCCAGCCTGCTCCTGGACTTGCTTCTCTTGTTTCTGCTCATGGCTGTGCTTTCCCACTCCTGGCGTGTGGGCTTTCCTGGGTCCCCTCCCCCACCAGCCTCCACCTGGCCCTGATGAATTCCATCGTGTCTGCTTAAAATCATTTTACTTCCAATTTGCTAATTTAATTCTAGTCTTACAGAATTTTGGCAACCCTGCCAAATTGGGTGCCAGATGCAGATTTAATGAGCATATTTTCAGTTCTTTCTTTCTTGTCTGCATGAAGATGCTGAAGAGAAAAGGGTCTGGAACTAGTTTCTGGGGGGCTCTCCGAGCATCCCTCCCCACCTGTGACCCTGAGCCACTGGGCATGACCCTCCGGCCAGGCCGTTCAGTGTCTAATGGGAAGAGCTCATGCTCTGCTCCTCGGAGAAGGGAGCTGTGATTGCATCATCCTCCCGGTCCTAGAAGCCCCAACCCAATTCCCATCATTTGGACTTCACAGGAAATGTATTTGGAGAAAATTACTTATTTCCTCTGGCCCATGTCTTCCTGCAGCCATGTGCAGCTCAACAGATGTTCAAGGATTCTTCTGTTTAACAAACACATATTGAGCACTTCCTAGAGTGATGTCTTAAAGTGCGGTCTGCTGACTACCTGCCGTGGAGTTATGGTGAGGGCAGGGCACTTGGCAAAATGCAGATTCCCGGGCGCTGCCCCTCAGCTACAGAATCAGACAATGGGACAGGGTGGAGCCCCGGATTCCACTGCCCCAGGGATGCGTGTGCCTCTGGGATTTCTGTGGATGACCTCATTTCAAACTCATACCAATCCCTTACAGAGATGTTTTTATCTCAAAGAGCAAGACTCGCAGTATGTCACATGGGTGGAGTGGTGAGATCTAAGCTGGGACTTTGCTGGAGGCTTTTGATTTAAAATGTAGGGCGCTTTCCCTCTCTGTCACAGCGAGTCGGGGTCGAGCGCTGTTGCCCGTGAACACGACACATTGCTCATGACCGGCGCGCAGCATGTCTGCTGTAGGGCGCCCACACAGGCGCCACTCTGCAGACGAGGAAGCAGAGACTGGGGCTTCCCCGGGCACAGTGTCATGCATGCAGCCCTGGGAAGGCAGGAGCCCCAGCCCACAGCGCATCTGACCCTAAGCTCTGTGCCAGGCAGTGCTCAGGGCTGAACGGAGAGAAAGTGGAAGTTCCCGCAAGGAGCAGGAGAAACGAGCCAAGCTCTCTGGCTTCGGCACCAAGGGCCTGGCCTTGGGGCAAGTCACGTCTGCTTCTGAGCCTTGGGCTTGTTATCAGTACAGTGATTTCCAAACTTTTTAAATAGTGGAAGCTCCCCCATCCTCACTTCTTTTCAACCCAAATAAAATCTTACACTGAATGGTGATACGTACAAAGAGACAAAAGTGGAGACGCCCTGCATGCCTCAGTGCTTTCCAGGAGGCACTTTGGAAACACGTTACCTCACATTTAGCACAGATCATCTGTGTGCCCCTCCCTGCACCGTCCACCCCCGACGTGACATAGCGGCTGCAGCCTCAGCCTTGGAGTCTGGCACATCTGAGTCCAGTGACCACCTCTGGCCGTGTGACCTTGGGAAAGGTGCTGGCCTTCTCTGAGTCTCTGTTTTTTCTCTGTAAAATGGGGATAATAGTAGCTAGGTTGAAGTGAGGATTAAATAAACTAGTGAATGCAAGACATTTAGCACAGTGCCTAGCATGTAGAAGGTGCACTGACTCTTACTTTCCTTTGACAGAACAGGATCTAAAACAGGAGAAATTATGACAGAGATTTCCCCAGACACTAAAGACACTATGTCATATGAGTGAGAGACGTGGACATTTGTTGGTCCATATATTTCAGCAAACTTTTTTTTGCTGAAAAAAAAAAAGGGGGCGAGATCTTGTTCTAAGAGGAAAACTCCCTGTGGGGTGAGGGGGCTTTGGGAAGAGGCAGGGTTTGGACTGAGCTTCCCTGGGGCAGGTCCCAGGGCAGGAACACCGAGCAGGCCGACAGGGCTTTCCCTAAGCAAAGGTGGGGGATGGGGGAGGGAGAGGGGAGGGGAACGGATGGACTTGTGAGAGTGGGCCTCTGGCTACTTCCCTCTGTGGTCTCAGCTGCCACAGGGCAGGGTCCAGTCACATCCTGGAGGCCCGAGGAGGGGGTAAAAATGAGAGTGGGCTTTTGGCCCCAGGGGGTGCCCATCGGATGCCAGTGCTTGGTGGCATGAGGTCAGAGAAGGATTGGGACACTGTACGGACCTGCAGCTCAGGAGCAGTGAGAATGAGGAGGAGAGGAGACTCCCAGCCCACCATGAACGGGGGAAGTAAGGACGCTCAGCCCAGCCTGGCAGTCAGATCCCTGGGGGCAAACCCAAGCAGCTGTGTTCTCCCACCAGGAGCCAGAGGAGGAACCCCAAGTCATCCCCAAGCCCTGGAAGGGCCTCCAACTTGGAACCCACTTGAGCCTCCCCCACCCACAGTGCATGGTGACAGGGAGAGTGAGTGTGTAAGAGCAAGAGGAACACCGCAGAAGGGATGTTTTCCGTTTCAGTGAGATTATTTCTGGCCCTGCTCCTGCAGTCACTGTGGAAACTGCACGTGCCCGGTTCAGTGTGGAAACATGACGAGTTTTCCAAGAGAGATGTACATTAAGCAGGCAGCCAGGAAGCTGCCGCTGCCGCCGCTAGTAGGGTGTGGGTGTGTGTCTGCCTGCCTCCCCACCCACCCCACCACCCCTGTCTCCTCTCCCTCTCTGCCTTTCTCCTGAAGCTGTATGTGGGGGACATGTGTTCCATGCAGCGTGGTAGGCAGAATAATGGCCTCGGCAATGTCCCCACCTTCGTTCCTAGAACCTGTGCCTACGTGACTCTACAGGGCAGGAGGAATTAAGATAGCAGATGGAAGTACAGTTGCTCATCAGCTGACCTTAAAATAGACAGGCTCTCTTGGAGTATCCACTTGATCCCGATGCTATCACAAGGGCCTCTGAGTGTGGAAGGAGACAATGGCAGAGGCTCAGTGTCAGTGGTACGTTGTGAGGAAGGCACCACCGCCGTTGCTGGCTTCGAAGATAGAGGGGCCATGAACCAAGGAATGTGGGCAGCCTCTAGAAGCTGGGAAAGGCGAGGAAATGGATTCTCTCTAGAGCTTCCAGAAGAAATGGGGCCCAGCCGCCACCTTCATTACAGCCCAGTGAGACCCATTTCAGACTTAGTACGTTTGCGTTGCTTTAAGCCACTAGTTGGGTGGTGGTGCGTTAGGGCCGCAGCAGACAGTACACCAGGGAGGCCGGGATGAATGGGGAGAGGTCCTCAGAGGGGGGAGTTGCTGATGTGTTATTTTCCTGAGGTCTGATTGTGGCTGGTGCCTCATTCTGGACACAGGTCCCCTTGGCCAGCACCCTGCCCCTGTGGGAATGTGACCCTCCCCTCAGTGAGCACCCAGCTCTTCAGAGTCCCGAGCAGGGTCTCCTGTGCAGATGCCAGTTCCTCAGCCTGGAATGCTACTCGCCCCCCATCTCCCTCCAAAGCCCTTTGGTTCTTTGAGTCTTCCACCCATCACCCCTCAGCTTAAATTCTTTTCCCCCTGATACTCTGTGCCACTCTTGAGGCATTTGTCACTCTGGGGACCTTACATTGTGTGTTAACCACCAGTCTGCCGCTGCCCCTCCCCCGCCTGACCCAGCAGCCCCATGAGAAGAGCCACACACCAGGGCATTGCCAGAACCTAGATGGAGAATGAGTGACTTCTGCCGGTTGGAACTAGTTGTGTCCCAGATTTGTAGGAGCCACACCCTGTCATGTGCTGGAAAGGCCCAGACCTGAACACCGGGTGCCCAGGGGTCCGTCCTGGCTGCGGCACCTGGTAACCCTGATCAAAGAGATCAGTGTGAAAGCCCTTTGACTGCACTGCTACCCAGGGTGAGCACCGCTGTCACTGTTACGTTTCTCTCCCAGAGCTGTGGCCGGGAGTAACAAGTCCTCTCCCAGCTGTGACATATGTCACCACCCTGCCTGGGAGCCCTCCCTGCCTTGCTTTACTGGGCACTTACCCATAGGCCTAGACCTTGGTGAAACCAAGAGGAAACATGGAAAAGCAGAGTCGGAACATGGCTGAGCTGAGTGAGGTGCCCAGGGTACAAAATATAAGGACGTCATCCGCCTCAGCACCGTGCAAAAGCGGCATGGAAAGTCTAACCCCACCTTCCACTTTACAGATGAGGAAACTGAGGCCTGGAGAGGAAATGCCTTGCTCAGGGCATGTGGGGATCTAGGGGGGAAGTGGAATCAGAACACAGCTCTCTCACCTTCAGCTCTGGGGCTAGTCCACTTTCCTTCCAATTAAATGTGTGAGTGAGTGGGTAAATGAGTTTATTTCTCTAATACGTGTGTATTGAGTATGTATTTTGTGTTAAGACCGTGGTAGGGGCTGGGCTACAGCTTGGTAACAAGACAGACAGGGCCTGGTCCTTCGCTGAGGATTCCTGTTCTGTGAGCAGAGGATGTCATTACATGTTAGTTCTGTAACTGCAGTGGTGAGAAGTGCCTGCAGGGCGTGGTCAGGAGTCACGGGTTGTGCGCTGTGCAAGGGCACGTGGAGGTCCTATGGTGGGTCCTCCATTGAAGAGTTTATGGTATAACTTGCAAGATAGGACCAGTGTCCTCAAAGTAACAACACAAGGTCATGGTTAACAACTGGGGGAGCCAGGCTGGAAGAAGCGCTCAGAACTGCAGCCCCAGCGCCTTCTCCTGTAGTGCCCTTGGCTCTCCCCTTCTCTCCCTCCAGACCCTATGCACTCAGCCCTCATTGGGACTCTCCAAAGAGGAGCCCTGAAGTCAAAATGGCCTGGGAGACCAGGAGGAATGAGGCATTGCTCTGTCTTGGGGGGCAGAGCGTCTGTTGTTCTGGACTGGGTTCAAAGACATGCAGCCTATGATGGCAGAGGGACTGGAGTCTTCGTCTGCCTGGGCAAAGCCCAGCTCTCAGCATTGCCAATCTCTGGAATGTTGGGCCTGGACGGAACCTGGCTTCTAGGAATCAGGCATCTCCCACCAGCCACTGGGTGACTTTGTGCCTCTTGGCTTTCTCGGTGCTTTCCTATGCATTAAAAAAGCACATGGAAAGGCACAGGGAGATGGGGGTACTGCTGTTTGACTCCAGCGTCCTGCCAGTGGGTGAGGCCAACTCCTGGGCAGCTGTGGTGGGGCCTCAGGAGGCCAGTTCCACCTCTCCCACACACTGGCTGGGGACTTGAACAAGCCTCTCACCTCCCTAACCCCCCTTTTGTCAAAAATGAAAGTGGGAAAGACCTATTTTACTGAATGTTAAAATTGAATAGAAGGAATGGCATATGCAAGGGTATTTGAAATCCTTGGCTCATAGGACGTAGAAATTACTACCAAATGAAGGCACTCCTTCAAGGATCAAAGGAGCACCCTAGCGTATTTCTAGAGCTGAACACCCATCCTGGCTTTCAGGAGGAGCCGAGAAAGACACAAGGTTCTCTCTGTTTGTTTTTCTTCAATTGAGAAGAATTATTCTGGCTGGTAAATAAATCACCTCCTCAAGAATTTGGACAGAAGGAGTCCTTAGAGATGGGCATATTCTAGCCTTTGGTTTGACAGGAAGGGAAACCAAGCCTGGGAGGGGAACGTGATTTATTCTCAGTCACATGGCCAGAGCTGGGTGAGACCCCAGGTCCTGCCTGTCTCCTGCCATCCCACAGAGTTCTGCTGGAGCTTAGCTATGTAAAGGACGGTAGGGAGGGATGGCCTGGTAAGGAGGCAGGAATGTGGCCAGGTGAGGGTAAGACGATAGGAAGGTGAGCACAGTCTGGGCCAGGTGTGAGCAGAGTGGAAGGGAGGAAGACAACAGCAAGGAAGGTGAAACGCCCTTCAGATTCTCCTCTCTGACCGCCCCGTGTCCAGGTTCCCAGGCCACACAGCATCAGACTGTTCAGGGTCCTGGGGCTGCAGCTCAAAGTGAGATTGCAGGTGGCCTGGGAAAACCCTTTGGTCTAGGTGGACTGGGGACCTGCCAGTTTGGCAAATTCTCCCGCTGCTTGTCCTGGAAAGTGAGTTCCTGAATGTGGTGATGTCAGGGACCACACCCTAGAACATGGAAGGCAGGCCAGTGGTGGTGTGTTTATTCATTGTTATTCATCTCTCATTCATTCCACATGCCAAGCACCGTGCTAATAAGCACTGGAGGTACACAGACAGTACATGTTGTTCTTGCCCCGAAGGTGCTCGCCGTCTGCAGGGAGGATGGGCGTGCAGGAGGCCAACTGTCACAGTGCCGTGTGGTTGGCGTTCTGGCAAAGCTCTGGACAGAGGGCCCAGAGAGACAGGGGGGCCAGTGTGGCCCCAGAGTGGTGGTGGGGCTGGGACAGAAGGCGGGATTGCCAGAGCTGAGCTGACAATGGTAGGTGGGAGTTTGCCAGGCAGAAAGGGGCAGAGGAACCCCTGAGAGTGGGGACAGTGTGAACAAGGGTTTGGAGCCTGGGAAAAAAGGAAGCATGTTCGGTATTATCCAGTCATTGGAGGGCAAGGGGTAAGGGAGGGTGTGGGGAGACGAGTGAGCCTGGAAGAGACTAGGGAAGAGACTATGGAACCTGGATTTCTGGTGGCGGTCAGCAAGCGTGGGAATGGAGCACTGTGACAGGGGCTCATTCTGTGATGCAGAAATACCACTCTGTGCGGCATGGGGAGTGGGCCCCCTGGCAGCGGGGCAGAGAGGAGCTTAGGCTTGAGAGACACTTCCAGAGCCAATTCTCTGATGACCTAGTGACATAAGGAACATGGGGGATGAGGGAGAGGCAGAGGTCAGCAATGGCTCTTGGACTCCTTGGGATTCCTGAAGTGACTTTCAAGGCCCCCACACTCAGATTCAGAGTGTGTCCCTCAGCTGTGGGCTTCTCACCTGGGATTCAGCCATGGAACCCTGGCTGGGATGGGACTGTGAGCCCTTTGGGGGGGTCTCAGGCCCTGGCTGAAACCCCAGGCTACTGGTTCCCTCAAGAACCAAGGAGAGCATGTGAACACCGTTGGGCGGTTGATTCATCTTCACCAACACACCTACAGAAGTTTCCCCCTATCACCAGGGCTAGTAAATTGAGAGGACTCAGTGTTTATTCACTCATTTATTGTCACCAGTGATGTTCAAGGCTCTGTGAGTGATACAGAGATGAATCACACACATCCCAATCCTGTCCTCAAAGATCGTGTGGTTTGTCTGTGATGCCGACAAGCGTTCGTGTGCATTGTATTCCACACACCAGGGGGAAAAGATAAATGCCACAATAAAGAGACCAAATGCTGTAAATGAGAGACCGTTTCTGGCCTGAGAGCGTAGGGCAGGGAGGGCTTTGTGGAGGAGGTGGCATGTGAGCTGGGCTCACAGGGCGGCTGTGGTTGGGTACACCTCAGTAAAACGGGGAAAAGCATTCCGGACAGAGAGAACCGCAGGGGTGTGCGAAAACTCTGAGCAAGCACGAAGCAGCTTGGCATATTCGTGAAGGACATCCCAAGGGTAGACTACTTTCCAGGAGGAACCACTGAGGGACTCGGGGTAGGGAGGGCCATGGAGAGGGCTGAGTGTCAGGATAGGCTATCCGGCCTTGTGGGGAGAGGGAGTACAGACACTGTTGGATAGCAGTTCAGAGAGGGGACTGGCCACTGGGGTCTTAGCAAGGGCGATAGAGAAGGAGGACTCCATCCACACTGATTGACATCTATGGAGGCTTTAGGCCAGGGACTGTTCCAAGCACTTTATATGGATTAACTGATGGAGTTGCCCCCATAGCCAGGAAGGTGCTACTAGAATTCCCACTTTACAAATCAATTCACTGAGGCCCAGGGACATTCGGTAAGTGACTCGCCCCTGGTCACACAACTAAGACGTGAAAGAGTCAGGATTCGAACCTAGGAGCCTGTGCTCTTAAATCCCATCTAAAAGCAGCCTCCCAAAGGGACTGGGCAGATGAAAGTGGCCCTGCCAGGGTTGGGGCCCTTCCTCCCGCCCCTCAGACAACCCAGAACGTGGGGCTGTCTGCCGCTGAGGCTGCCCCAGGCGCTCCTCACCCCTGTAAGTTGTGAGGGCCCCACAGGGCCCGCTTTGGCTCACTGACTCCAAACAGCCTACATATAGGCAGTGACAATGCAGACAACTGATGCAATGGAAACTTCCTATGGAAAAAGGTACCCACTAGAACAGCCACAAAGTCCAAAGAAAGGAACGGCAGAGCAGACCCAGAGGGCTCAGTAGCGAAGAGTTTCCTTTGGCATAGCCCCTTCTATCTGCCTGAGGCTGAACTGGTGGGGGGAGGGGTGGCGCTGGGTACCAGCAGGGCAGGTTGGAATTCAGACCAGAAGCTCGTCTGGGTCCCTGGAGGGCCCTGGGCTACCAGCTTCCCCTCTGAGCTAGGGAGGCAGTCATGTGGGGGCAGAAAATAGTTCTCCCTGCAAACACACACCTGGTTTCACAATCTCTCCATCCCCACTGTGGGCAGTGGTTGAGGGTCTGCAGTCCTGGGGTCTCCTGAGTCTCAACCCACTTTTTAAAAAAAATATTTTATGTATTTATTTTAGACAGACGGGAAGGGAGGGAGAAACAGAGGGAGAGAAACATTATGTGGTTGCCTCTTGTGTGCCCCTTACTGGGGACCTGACTTGGCCCGCAAGCCAGGCAGGTGCCTGTCGGGGAATCGAACCCGCGACTCTCTGGTCCGCAGGCTGGTGCTCAATTTACTGAGCCACACCAGCCAGGGCTCAACCCACTTTTATTGGTGCCCTCCCTGTAAATAAGTTGCAGCAGTCTTGTCATGGGGTCTGCAATCTTCTTATTTTAGAAGACAAAATCATTGCGAATATAAGCAAAGCTAAAAGATCAGAAATAGCCCAAAGAGGAAGAGGGCAAAGGTCATTGTTTGGAACTTTGACTCTATTATTTAATTCTTGCACCGACCTAGCGGCTGCACGGTTGCTTCCATTTTAGGGGTGAAGAAACTGAGACTTGAAGTGTTAAACGACTCCCCTGAGGTCACACGACAAGAGACTGGTGGTGCCTGGTTTTATCTCTCACCAAAGCCTGGGGCGCTCCTGCTCCGCATGGCCATTCAAGTCTCTGCTTTCTAAGCCTTTGAGCCCTCAGCCGTCAGATGGTGAGCAGGCCTGCTCACCTGCCCGCAGCATCAATGTGACCATGAGATAGTACAGGGCAGCGTTGGTGAATGGTAAGCACTCAGCAAATGTTGGTTTCCTTCCTACCCCTCCCTCTGTCTCTATGAATTGGGGAGATGTTACGAGACTTCCTGGGGGGAAGCAGCCTGAGTTTGGGGCTCCTTGGGAGAAAGGGCCGTAATTGCTGATTTTCTGACCCACTTTCCCTTCCAGATCTGTAGCACCCTGAGGCAGGGCCAGGGCTACTTCACCTTTGCTTCCTGGGCTCTAGCCCAGTGACAGGGAGTGTCTTGTCCAAGGTCGCTGAGCTGGAGGCAGCTGGACCTCAGGTGTGGGCCAGTCCTGTGGGCTTCCTCTCGAACCTAACTTCAGGAGGCTTCCAGTGAGAGAGGGCGGCCATGAGGTGTGGCCTCATAGAGCAGGAAACGACTCCTGGAGCCCTCCTGAGCCCTGGCAGCTCGCAGCACCTCCACCTCTCACGCAGCCCCTGGGGTTTTGTCTGTACCTCCTCTTCCTGCGGCTCTCCCAGTGCCTCTCTCCCCTCCCCAGCAATGCCTGAAAACCATGAGTATTTTCAATGCCTAATCCCAACGCAGAGTTTATGGGACTGGATATTTCTGCCTATCACTGAATGGAATCCATTACCCTGCACTTGACGTTCCTCTTTTAGAATTCTACATAAAAATGGAAGTGGATCACCATCCTCTGTTTTTAAAAATTCTGCTTTTACTGCAAAACATTTCCCGGGTATTCGCAAAGCATGCCTGGTCCACACCAAGGGCTCTGAGCTCCGCTGCCTTTCTCTCTGCTTGCTTCCCTTGTTTGGGACACACTGCTCCATGGAAGGGAGCAGGCACTTGTCTGGAGAACACGGCCGGGAACCAGGGAAGATCTAGAAGTAGCTGCCCAATGTGCGTGGCAGCTTTCCCAGCCTGAAGTGCAGGCATTTGAAGCACACATGAGCAACCCATGAAAGTGAGACCCTGAGCCTGACCACAGGGAAGGAGGCAAGATAGCTTCCGGAGGCAGCCCCCCAGATGGAGCCAGGAAGAGGAGAGAGTGACAGAGAGAGGGTGACTTGGAAGGTCTCCCACCATAACTGAAGAAGAGCAGGAGCACGTGTTGAGTGCCTCTTGTACGTGGGGTCCATTCTAGATCTCTCCCCCCCTGGGTCTCATCTGATCCACACAAGCAGCCCAGGGAGGGGCGATCTCCACTTTTTACTCATGAGGGAAGTGAGGCTCAGAGAGGTGAGGGAACGTAGCTGAGGTCACACAGCTATTAATGGGTGAAGCCAGCATCCCTGGTGTGAGGGCTGGCTCTCTGCGCTGTCCAGGCTGCTTCCCGGGTGTTGGTGTCGGGTGGAGGAGGCGTGCCAGTCAATCTCTCTGTTTCCCTCCCTGTTGCTAAGTAGCCCAGCATGATCTACAGAGATTACTCCCTGTGACTCTGCCATGTGTGCTTCGTGTCTTGGTTTTCTTGGTGTTTTTTTTTTTTTATTGATCCATAGACCACAATAGCAGAAATCAAAGTTCAAATAGATAAGTTCCACAATTTCCTACCCATAGCAGATCAAACTCAGCTTACCCAGATGGCCCATTCAGTGTCAGGAGGGCAGCCCTGGCCTCAGAACCAGCCTCACCCACCTTCCCTGGGCTCAGGGTGTGAGGCCCACTGGCTTCCTTGCCAGCCCTTGGAAAGCCTCTGTGCTGTGATCTGTGACCTGAGGGCATCTGGGCTTTTCATTAACCCTTCATCAGCTGAGCCTCCCCTGAAGTCCTGACAATCCCTGTGCCCAGGCAGGAGGTGGAGCACCGGCCCACCACCAGCAGAGGACATGCTGGGAGGCTTTGGTTTCACAGGGAGGGGGGAGGGGGGAGGATGGGCCCCCCTCCCTGTGGTTTTGGGTGGGGCCTGCAGAGGAGCTGGCCCTGGTGCTTCCTGCCCTGGGAGGGAGCCACCTTGGAAATGGGCCCCTCTTGCCCTGGTAGTCCTTCCCTGTTCAGCTGCTTTCGAAAAATAAGACACTTTTATATCATTTTTAAATTATAAAAGTGATACCTACTTGTAAAAAGAAATAAACAGTATAGACGTGTACGAGGAAGAAAACGCATGCTCCACACCCCACCCACTGCACCGTCCCACCCGTAGGGCGAGCTGACAGCTTGGTGTTTACCCTCCGGGTCCTTGGTAGCACTCACAGCTGCACAGATACGAACGCATCTGTGACGTCGCGTTTCCCCTTTCTTCACACCATCTTATCGAAAGGAACTGTGTGCAGCCCTGAGGCGTGCTGGCCCTGGAGCCGCACAGACCAAGTTCACCCCCTCCCGTCAGGTCTCTGAGCTGAATCTCCTGTGGGAGCTGGGGCCAGCTGTCATGCCTTCCCCCAGCAGGCTGTCAGGAGCAAGGCGGGTCACCCGTGAGGAGTGTCAAACCCCGAGTTCGACATGTAAAGTCACAATAAATCTCTATTAGTGATAGCATATATTTATTTTTCATTAAGAAAAGTTATGGTCCCGTTACTGCTCTGTCTGGTGGATTTATCATCATTTACTTATTAAACCAGTCCTCTGCTGATGGACATTATGTTGTTTTCGTGTTCACTATTAAAAATGGTGCTGCAGTGGGCATGTGCACGTGTGCATCATGTGCAGGCTTGTGTAAGGTGATGGTGCGTGTGTCTGTGTGTGTGTGTGTAAAGCTGCTGGGTCGACAGAGGTCTTGGCCACTCCCCTCTAGCCCTGGATGGTAGCGATCGTTTCCCTCTTTGCCAGTCGAAGGGGGAAGGTGACACTGACTTTCAACAGGTGCCCTCTCACTGCTGCTGAGGCCCCGCGTCTTTGCATGTCTGTGTCACACACTTTCGTTTCTTGAATGATGATCTGTTTATTTCCTCTCTTCGTTTCATTAGCTCTGTGTCTTTTCTTGTGTTGTGGGCGCCTGTTACATACTGTGGGTACTGACCCTGTTTTATGTATGTTGCAAATATTGTATATAGTCTGTCCTTTGCTTGGTAACTGTTGGTGGGGCCTTTTGATACATGTGGTGCTTAACATTTTTATGTAATGAAATTTATCAGTCTTCTTTTGTTAGAACAGTAAGGTCCAGCTCGGGTTTTCAAAGTTATTTTCCAAGATTAAATTATAATAATATTCCAATAGTTCTGACTTTTTCATGGATCTGCTTCTATGTCTCATTTGTGTCTTTAATCCGAATGAATTTCTGTCGGAGCGCGGTGCACCCTCTCACTCTGTGTCCCGCGTGGTGCACCCTCTCACTCTGAGTCCCGGGGTCATACCGTTTATCTTACCTGCTTGTTTGTCTGCTGCTCATCTGCCCTGGCTGGGCCCTCCGCTCCACAGAGGCGGGGGCCTTTCCTGTTTTGTTCACTGCTGAGGCTCCAGCGCCCAGAGCAGTGTCTTATACACAGGAGGCACTTAATACGTACTTGTTGAATGAGTGGACAGTCAGAGAGTGGCCACGGCTCTCCTGGTTAAACAATCCAGGCTTTCTCTTAATTTGGAATTCCATCTTTGACAGCCTTTTCTGTTTCTCCTATCATGATTGGTCTATTTAGGATTTCTCCCTCTTCTTCAGTTTTTATGCTTTATAATGTTCTAAAACATCATCAAGTTTCAAATCACTGACATCAGACTGTGTATCCAATTCTCTTAAACTTTAAAGTATATTCACATACGTGTTTATACTACCTTTCTTAACGCTTATTTGTGATTTTGTCCTTTGCCACAGGTCCCCTTAGCCAGAGGTTTGCCCACTCTGTTGGTCTCGGAGCACCAGGTGGTAGGTCTGCATTTCTGCTCTCACAGCCGCTGTGCTTTTCCTACACGTGTGTTTTTGTTTCCAACTTCATTCATTCCTGCCTTGTAGGTAATTTGGGGTTATTTTTCCTTTTTCAGCTTCTCAGATTAGATGCATAATTCATTGAGTTTCAACCTTTCTTACTCCATCATAAAGGCGTTTGAGGTCTGCATCTTTCTCTTTATGCAGCTTTGGTTACATTCCACAGGTTTTTAAAAGTAGCATTCTCAATATTGGACATTTACTATACATATTCTACAATTTCAGTCTTGCTGTCCTTTTTGACTCAAGTTATTTAGAAAAGCATTTGTAAGTTGTCATGGGTATAGGTTACTTTTTTATTTTTATTTTTTGCTACTTGTGGGTTTCTGATTCCGTTGCCCTGAGCGCTGATACTGTGGTGTTGGAATTTGAGCTTTTAGCCTCTAATCCAAGGACATTTGAGGAAAAAAGGGCCTTCTTTCTGTTTCTTGAGTGTATATGAAGTTAGGCTAATAACCACCTCCAGATCCTCCAGGTTTTCACTGGAGGTTACTTGTCCCATAAAATTATGAGGGATGTGCTCAGCCACGCCTGTGGTCCTGCCTTCTTCCCGTGGCTTCCAGAATGTATGATTTCATGTGTTGTATGTACGGCTACCTTGTTCAGGGTGAAAGTGAAGGCTGCTGGTATTTGTCTCTTCCTGGAGAAACAGACCTAGCAATATGAAACGCCCCATTTCATCCTGCTTCACGATCTTGCATTCCGGCCGGCACTCACGTTGACTCTCCTGCATTCTTTCTGGTACCATTTTGCCTTTTACGGCTTCTCGCCTTTTCTTTGCTTTGAACTTTTCTTTGTCCGTTTAAGTGTGTCGCTCCCAAACAGCACACGGCCGGGGGTTTAGAGTGAGCTCATCTATTCACATTCTTGTCTTTATGGATGTGCTTGCTCTGACGTGGTCTGACTTTACGTCTTTTTTAGGGTGCTTTTTTCTTTCCTGTCTAGTTTTCCCTTTTCTAATTGCACAGTTAATTGAGTTTTCTTTGTTTCTCCTCTCCCTCCTCCACACATAGTGGTTTGAAAGGTCTGCAACTTGCTCTTCTTCTAGAAATACTTACTCTTAAATAAAAAAGCAAAGCCCACACTTCTCTGTCAATGTCAAGAATTAAGTGGCGTCTACTTCCCCCCAAGAGGAGACTTATTGTCACCATTTGTTTAGATCTGACTGTGCCTTGTTCTACTTCTATTGTTCATCGCCTCTTCCTGTGTATTCTGTCTTGCTCTTTCTTGAATTACTTATTCTGATACAGCTCTTATTTGGTTGGAGTAATTCCTTGAGTAATTCCGTGAAGTAAAGACAAGTGGGTGACATACTATTTTTAGCACTTCTCTCTTTAGCTCTGAGACTTGGGTGAGTAACGGATCTCAGGGTTTTAACTCTTTTTCCTCAGAGCTCCGTAGTGTTTGCTCTGTTGCCCTCTAGCAGTGGCTGATGTGGATGTCAAGTCCAATGTCAATTTGGTTCTCGAAATTTTTGTGGAGACTGTCGGAGACAAAGCTGAGTTTATTGCTCTCCACGGAGCCTTGACATGTCTAGAGGAACAGGGCAAGATGGGGATTTGCTGAGGATCGGAAGTCCCTGAGGTGGGGTATGTGGGACAGGTGGAAATAGGCAAGGGATTGAAAAGCTGGTGGGTCTTCAGGAGGTTTCTGTAACATATAGTCAAGCCATTTGCCAGTGCTGGAGGCTCCTGGAGGAAGAACAGCATGCCAGTGAAGACAGTGTAGGGGCGGGTGGTTGCCCTTCTCCCCTCTGCACCCCCACTTCAGTCTCTTTGGGAACCTGAAGGATCTACTCATCGTCCTTGGATTTCAGGAATTCATCCAGCCCCGCCTGCCCTGCCCTCGCTCCCACTGCCTCCGATGGAGCGTCTCGGGCGTTTGGCACATGGGCCTTTCCCTGCCCTTGTCGGGCGAGGCTGGCTTCACTCTGATTAGATTTTCTGTCACTCCCACTCGTCTGCTTTTCCTCAGACTTGCCGACCAGCTGGTGCTCCTCTGGGTCTGTTCTTATTCCTACATTTCTCCCTTTGCTTCAGCAGTGTTTGGGGGAGAAGAGGCGAACGAAGGGGCTCAGTTTGCCAGGCAGAACCTCAGGTGTGTGTAACTTTCCACGGCGCTGGGTTACAGCATGCCCACCTCCTCTCCCACCTGCCACTGGAGCCAGGTGTGGCAGTCCAGTGATGCTGGCCCCACTCGAGGGCGGGGGAGTGGCCACTTACTCCCTCTGCCTTATCCCATCCTCTCAAGCCACACGCCTGGTTCTGACCATTACCTCACTCCAGCATAAGGTCAAGTGCAGGCTATCTCATATAACAAGTTCTTTGCTCATGAGCTATCACTGCCCCTCACCACCAGCCGTGTGGACAGCGTGCAATTTCTTTAACACTTAGCCAGTTTGGGGTCTCCTGCCTGCTCACACTACTTCCTTTATTCAAAACAGCCTCTTTCTCTTTCTGTCACATGCTCAGACACCCTCCGAATTGACTACTCTCTTCTTTCTGCCTTCACCATGTGGTGGCTTAGCAACAGTGGCACTAGAAGGCATTCCTTTGAGCCTTTGCCTGTCATGTGATCCCCTGGAAGGTAGGGACTCAATCTTGTATCCCCAGCAGTTACCGCCAGGCCTGAGCCAAAATGGGCGCTGACTGTACATCTGTTAAATGAATGAACAACCGAATTAGGTTCAAAAGAAAATTGTCCCACACTGACTGTGTACAAGACATCATGCCAGATTCTGGGGGTGGGGGATGAGTCAGACTGACCCCGCTGAGGTTTGTGCAGTCCATGAGGGGTGTACGACTCCTAGAGCCTCTGAGCACGTGGGACTGTGCTTTGTCTTGGAAGGCACAGCACAGCAGATGTGCCCCGGGTCCTCTGGGAAGGCAGGACTGAATTCCAGTTTGGGAAAGCTGAGTGAGTGTCAAGGCAGGCTGGGCGGGGTTCGGCCAGGTAGAGGTGCATGAAGGCTCAGAGGCAGGAAATCGTGGACCACGTTCATAGACTGGCATGCTCTGAGGAAGCAGCGTTTCTGCGCTTCGAGAGATCCAGCACAGATGTTGTCAATAAGAGTCAGGGTCTGTTGGAGGGTGTGAGGTCAGATCCGGGGATGATGGAAAACTGTGGAGTCAGGAGCCACAGAGCAAGTTCAACCACACGACGTGGGGGTGTGATGCTGTTCTGGGATGTGGGTGGGACGTGGCTGGCTGGATTTGAGAGCAGCAAGTATGGGGCAGGCAGCAGAGGGGTCACCAGAATGTTCTGTAGGAATCAGCAGAAGGACGTAGTTGCCAAAACACTAACCGCTCTCGGGCTGGGTCAGTAAAAAGTAGGGTGCCCAAGAGAAGGAAGGTGGCAATGCCCCAGGCCTGCATGCAGGTTACTCCAGAAATAGATTACCAGCTCTACTCTGGGGTTGTGACAATATCCATAGCAATTACAGTGGCCATTCCATGTGCCAGACACTGGTGTAGACCCTCCACAGGTACTGAATCATGAAAACCTCAGACGTACTTGCCATTCTTGGTCCCCCTTTTTCAGGCACAGTGAGGCTAAGAAACCTCCCAAAGGCACAAGGTAATGAGTAGATGGGCTGGGACTTGAACCCAGGTATCCTGGCCCCAAAAGCCATATTCTCACCACCACACCACTCTGCCTCCTGCAGATAAACCAGAGTATGGTCCCAAGAGAGCAGGTGGATGTGATACCACACCATACTCAACTAAAACAGCAGATGTGCTCCAGATTTCTAGATCATAAAGCACTTTCCTCGTACTTTCTTATTTGACCCTTTAATAGCCTGGCAGGTTGGTCACTAAAAACTGAAGTTCCCTCGTTCATCCGTTCACCTAGCAATCATTGTCCAGCTCCTGCCCTGAACCAGCCCCCTTTGGCCCCAAATGCTGTTTTGTTCAGTGATTTGGGGAATGCATCGTGCTCTCACGTCTCGGATCTAATTCTCACTCGTGCCCGGATGTGAGTCACTTTTGCAGGTTGTATTAGTTTTCTCTTGCTATGTAACAAAGTATCCCAAACTTAGCAGCTTAAAGCAGTATTCACGTTGGTGCACAGCTCTGAGTGGCTGGATTCTCTGGTGGGGCTGAAATGCAGGCGTGTCTAGGCTGAGTTCTTGCCTGGTGGCTCTGGGGGAGATTCCCCTTTTCCAGGCTCATTTGGGTTGGTGATGGAATCCAGGTCCTGTGGTTGTAGGACTGAAGTTCTGTTGTTGTTGTTTTTTTCTGGTTGTCAGCTAGTAGGGATCAGGTACTCCAGCTCCCACAGGCTGCCCTCCTTTCCACATGCCTTCTCCATCTTTAGTACAGCAAGGGTGCGTCAGATTCTCTTCCTCATTCTCATGTCTGTGCCTCCTCTTCTGTGACCAGCCGGAGGCCACTCTGCTTTGGAAGGCCTTTGTCAGTTAGGTCAAGCCCACAGTATAATCTCCCTAATTTAAGGTCAGCTGTGCCTTGTAATATAACCTAACCATGGGAGTAAAATCCATCATAGTTACAGTCCTGGGGATAATGCAGAATGCTCACACCAGGGGGACAGAAAACCCTGAGGGCCATCTTAGAATCTGTCCCCGTACTGGTGAAGAAGTGGAGGCTCGGGTTAGGAGGAGCTGGGTACAAGGTGGCCACCGTCCTCCCTGGGGAACATGGGGATCTAGCCCTGTCCTAAGACAAGCAGCCTAAAGTTGACCAAGAAAACTCCTTGACCATGTTTTTCAACTGTCCCCTGCAGGATTTAAGAACCAAACCCGCAGCTTTGACCTCGTTCATGGAGGAGCCTCAAGAGGTTCTGGCCAGGCAAGCTCCCCCTTCCGGAGGGAAGAGCCGAGCGTGACAGGAGGCAGCTGCAGCAGGAGTGGACATGAACACTGGTCTTCAGAGAGAACAGCGTTTTAGTTTCGGTCACCGAAAGTGGTGCCTGCAGCACAGGTGAGAAGTGGGCCGTCACTGACTCCGCCTGCGGGGTGCGCTGCTCTGCTTTCTGTGGCGTAAGCTTGCTAGTATTCTTCTTTAAATGTATCGTTATCGTTATTATTGCCTTCTTCGACCCCCTGTGAAAGCTGGACATCCTACAGATTTCCTTGGCCAAGAGTAGGGACCTCGAGGGCCAGCACTCTTTCCCTGCCCCATGCTGTCTCCCCCAAATGTGGTCCTGTGTCCCCAGTTCCAGTTTCCATTCTGTCCGTAACAGCAACTCCTTTGGAGGGACCATAGCCTCCCCACCCGCCAGCTCCACTGTGCTCCCCTGCCTTCTGGAGCTCCACCTTCTTCTCTGCCCCCATCACTGCCCTCCCCACCCCCGCCCCAGGAAAGCTCTTGTCCGTCCACCGCCTGGCCCGAGGAGCGCAATGAATGCTGAAGACTGAGCCTCGTCTCTTCAGGGCCTTCCCCTTCATTAAGAACTGAAAGAATGTGAGGTTCTGGGCCATGGCTGCACCTTAGAATTTTGACATTCCGGTAGCAGGGCCCCAGCTCCAAAGGTACTTACTGAATTGTCCTGGGGAGATGCCACGGTGTGTGTGTGTGATCTCTTTTTTGTTCTTCAGGTATGTGTTGTGGTTTTAGGTTAGACGTTCAGGCTGCAGTTCAGGTTAGGTGTGTGGTGTTAGAAGCT
This sequence comes from Macrotus californicus, assembly GCA_007922815.1. Taxonomy (NCBI): domain Eukaryota; kingdom Metazoa; phylum Chordata; class Mammalia; order Chiroptera; family Phyllostomidae; genus Macrotus; species Macrotus californicus. Next base: position 148,377 of record VMDR010000283.1, on the reverse strand, counting down.
CATGGGTCGGGAATATGTCTTGGATATTTCATCTGGCTGTGGATGCATCAGAATCACCAGGGATGGGGCAAGAGTGCCCGGTGAAAAAACCAAAGTAGGTAGATCCCCTGGCCCACGCTCTCTGAGTCAGACTCTTGGGGGTGGGACTACAGGGGGTTGTAACTTGACTCTCATAGAGCCAAGGTCGGGGGGCTCTGAGGCCTCTTACTGGGGGCTCCAGAAGTGCTCATCTTCTGCTTGGGTCTGTGGGCTTGGCTCTGGGTCCCAGGGGATGCTTCCCAGCCTTCTGTACAATGAACAGTGCCCCATCCCGTTCCCTCCAAGCAAAAGTTTTCTCATGGAGAGGAGGGTGGGCCTCAGATGATGGCATCAGAGATGGCATCACAGTAGCTGCTGAACTGTGGGTTGGCTCAGCCCCAGCCTCGGCTCATAGCTGGGCCACACATAGGCCCACTGGGCCCAGACCATGACCAGGGTTCTCAGCGGAGGTGGAAGAATCATCCTCCAGACTCTGAGGAAGGGCTGGGCACTTGAGCCTTGTTTAGAGAGGGATGTTTGACGTGGTGCTTACTCGTGAAGGCTCTGGGTCTTCCCAGGCTCTAACCCCAGCTCCAGCGGTTGCTCAGGCTCTCTGTCTCATCTTTCTCTCATGTCAAATGGGAAAGCAGTGGCACGTACCTCACAGGACTGCTGTGAAAATACAGGTAAGGCTCCTGCAATGACCCTGTACCCACAGCAAGGGCTCCCCACCACGAGAAGCCCCTCTGACCCAAACAGACAGCGCAGCCGCCACTCTGCCCTCCCAGGCCAGTGCTGGGACACGTCTGCTGTGCTCTGCTATCCGGCCCCACTCGTCCCAGTGCACGAGCCCCTAAGAATCGGTGTAAAAAGGGCCTGGCACTGCACATGGGCCCTGGCACTTTACAGACTAGACCGGGCCCTGCAGGAAAGCCAGTGAAGCTGGTTCTATTGCCCCTTTTGTGAAAATAAGGAAACAGTATAAAGAGATTCAGTAATTTAAAGACAGTCACACAGCCAGTAAGGAACAGAAGCTCCTCCTGTTACAAAAGACCTTGTGCTTTCTTTCCCACCAAGGTGCTTCCTGAAGAAAGGCAGTGGCAGCTTCAAGGGTGCCCCTCCCCCAGCAATGTCTACATTTTCATAGGAATCCATAGAGCCGTAACAAATGGGTCCGCCTTCCTTGGCTTCCTGGGCTGACACCTCATGGTGCTCAGTTGAGCATTTGCTTCCTTCTGCACGTGTCACTGCCAGCCAATCATGGGTCTCCCCCACTGGCAGTGTCAGGGCAGAGTCTGGATTTATTCAGCCAGGGGTGCAGTGGGTACTTGACCTAGACTGGAAACAGAAACCTCCGGGGGATGCAAGCAGAGATGCAGGGAATGCAGAGTGAGGAGGCCTCCCCAGACCTCCCTGGCGTGTGCCCTCCCCCTACTTCCCTCCCAGACTCTCTTTTTATCCATGTGGGCTCCGCCAGCTGTGCGGAAGGCTCTGTAGAGGATGGGACCGGCTCAGAGGGAAATGAGCTGTCAGTTCCAGCAAGAAGTCTGGTCCCCACCCCTTCCCGTGCTCTTCCTAGGGGATAAAAGCATCCGTGATTAATGGGGTGCTGACTCAGTGCTTCTGGAGTGTCCCGGCGCTCATGCCCACTGCTGGCACATCTTCCCAGCCATCAGGGGAGGGCTGGAATACATGGCATCTGAATGAGGCAGAAGGCTCGAGTCCAGGCCGGCGGGCGTGCCAGGCAGGAGCCTGCCGCGTGCCAGCCTTCGGCGGCATCGCAGACGCCCCTGTGCTGGAGAGGCTCATTAACACCATCTGAGGCCTGGGAACAGCTAATGTGTGGGAGTATTTGAGGGCAGGGAGATGTGGAGTCAGAGCCTCCCCTTCAGCAGGCACCTGGGCTGGGGCTCCTTTCAGAATAAATGTGATTTCCCGGTAAGTGACTAGAGAGCGAACCTTATTTGAAAATGGATATGAAAGCATTTCCACAGCAGCAAAGCTCTCTGTTGTCATCTTAGAAGCCATTTTTAAAAGCCAAATCCCGTATGGAATGCCAATGACACAAAACAGGTTAAAGTGGTGGTTTATTTAAATACGCATGCATTAATACACATCTATCTTTAAATAAAAAAAAATGTAACACCTCTTTATTATCAAAGCCCATCAGTAGAACGATGACTCTGATGCATAAAGGCTTTGGAACTTCAGGGTCAGGCTCGGAGGTGGGCGCACTACAGCCAGAGGGCCTGGTGCAGGCCGCTGCCTGATGACTGTGAATAACGTGTCGTTGGAACACAGACATGCCATTCATCTACCCAGTATCTGCGGCCGCTCTCCCACTCTGACGGCAGAGCGGAGGAGTTGGGACAGAGATCGCCTGTCCCACAAAGACAAAAATATTTACTATTTGGCTCGTTATGGAAGTGTGCTGGTCTGTGTCCCAGATGATCTTTGTATCTCTGTGTCAGCTGTAACATCCAAGGTTGCTTTTGTGGTTTGTTTGTTTGTTTGCTTTGGCTGAGTTTCGCAGTGTGAAGAAAATTCTAAGCCATATCAGTAAGAGGCTGTGCCTGGTAGCAGGTTTCTAACAGCTTACCTTGCAGCCCAGAATGGGTTCGATGTCACGTGGGCATTCGGGAAGGAGAAGGGGACTCTGGTTTGCGTCACTGACAGTTTCAAACAACTGCTTGAATTCCTTCTTATTACAACACTCAGACAGGAAGTGCACAATCATTTATGGTATTTTTGTGATAATCGTGTGATACGTTCCCGTCTTGCTGAGAGCCTTCAAGTGCACTTGTTTGTGGGGCTTAGTAAGCACCTATAGCCCTGAATTCAAACAACAACATAAAGATGCCCAGCGAAGGCCTCTGATCTTTCTAGTTGATGGCGTAGTTCAATGCTGAAGTTCAAGATCTACCCAGGCCTTATTTCAAGGCCCAAACCAAGTCAAGCCGGCCACGCCCATTGGCAGTGCTCAGCATGTTACAGCATGCTACAGACCGCGTTCTAAGGGGCAGATCTATTTTTCATAAAGGTTTTCATGGGGGTCCAACTATATTTCTGGAATAAAATTCTCATGTCATCCTGAAAGAGCCTCTGAAACACTTCCACCGAATGCAATTTGAAAACTACTCCTTTGGCAAATATTGGTGGTTCTCATTTCTCTGCTGGAGGATAACAGAGGAGCCGTAGATGCTGAGAGTTGGGAGGAAGCGGTAAAAGACGGGGGAAGAGAGAAGCAAGGGAACCAGAGGGTAGAGGGCTCAGTAGTGGAAAAAGTACTTGGGAAACACGGGGAAGCCTCCTCGTGGGTTTCTGCCAAAGCTTAAGGTGTCTCGTAACTATTGTTGACGACTTTAAATGCAGCTCTTGGGGGCCACTCTAATGAGTTCCAGCCATCAGCTTGGAAGAAGAGGTCCCAAAGAACATGGGGGAAGTTTAAAATGGGGGTGCGGGAGGAACGAGCCTACAAATGGCTTCTATTCAGTATGCAAGGGGTCTCTGAGGCCACTCAACAGATCCAGGTGCGGGGAGTGCATGGGAGAGGAGAGGGATGGCAGAGGGGTCGGCTGGGTCAGCATGTCAAGCCAGCCTTGGGCAGGAAGAAGGCATATGACCATGGGCAGAGCTTGTGAGTAACTTTCAGGGCCCCAAGCAGGTGGTGGCTGGGGCTGGGCAATGGCTTTGGGCATCATTAGAGGCAAAACCTACAGAGCCAGGAATAAAACCCAGGGGTCCCTCTTCCCAGACCTTCTGCCCTCCCTCTGTGGGTACAAGGGAGGGGCAGGCCTGCTGGCTTTGAGAGGCTGTGGGCTGGAGAAGGCCCCTTGGGGATAAAAAAAAAAAAAAAAGCACCAGTTCTTTCTGAGGTTTTGCTGCTCACCCCATAGAAAAGGGACATTTTTAGATTTTAAAAGGATGACCTCATTTTTTCTCTTATTTACGTAGCTGTGTTTGTTTATATAGTCCTTTAAAAATAGCAAACGTGTGCTAAGCTTAGTGCTCTCTCCCACCACCAGCAGCAGAGCCACTGTGTGGGGAGAAACACCTTTTTATCTAAGAGAGGGACAGCCTTGTTTCCGAGGACAGATGGGAGCAAAACGGGACAGGTAGGAAGTTTCGTGGTTTTTCATGTCGCTTTTCTAAAATAGCCACCCTCTCCTGCCTCCCACTTCCTGCCTGACTCAACTCGGGAAAGATTTTCTCCTGTAGAGGACTGTGTTCTGTGAATTCTCAGGGAAGCTGGAAGGCATCTGTCAACAAGCAAACATGCTCGACCCCAAAGACCTTGAGCTTGACACGGGGTTTGCATCCCGGCTCTGCTGCATTCCAGCTGTGCGACCTCGGGCAAGCGCCTCGCCTCTCTGTGCCCCATCTGTAAGGTGGGGGTACAACCGGACCTGCAGTTGCTGCGCAAGAGGTGCAGAGGAAACGAGGGGGTACACGTTAAGGGCTTCGTCCAATGAGGGCACGCAACAACTCTTAGTAAAGCTCTCAACAAACAACAGCTGTGTGGCCGATGCCCACACCCGCCTGGACAGTGGTGCCAGCCTCCCAGCCACCCTCCCTTCCCTTCCCTGTCTGCTCCAGCCCACCCCACGCTATGCCAGAGTGATAGAAAGATAACACACAGGACTGACCATGCTGTCCGCTGCTTAACACTTGCCAATAGCTTCCAAAGCCCGTGGCAGGAATCGGCAGAACTTTTCTCTCAACTGCCGGCGAGTAAATAGTTTAAGTTTTGCTGGACCTGCAGTCTCTCTCGCTGCTACTTATCTCTGCCGTTGTTGCATGAAAGTAGCCTTGGGCGGTGTGGAGGAGAATGGGCAGGCCGTGTTCCAGTAAAACCGTGTACACCAAAACAGGCAGCGGGCTGGGTTTGCCGACCCCTGACCTACAGGACGGTCCGGCTCCTCAGCTCAGCATTCCCAATCCAGCCGTTCCTGTCTCCCTCCGGGGGACTCCTCACATTTTAATCCTTTGCACGCGCTGTTCCTTCTTCCTAGATTTTCCTTCCCTGCCCCCTGCGTGCCCCTTGCCCGTGGCTTTAGGAACCTTTGCTCTGGGATCCTGTGGTTTCCTATCTTTATTTCCCCTCTGATCAATTATGCATGCACCTTCTGTCTTTGCCTGTAGAGCGGACACCCTCCAGCAGGAATTCTGCCTCCCTCCTTAGTGTGCCACCGGGTAGGTGCTCAGGTTTCCACGGGTGCTCAGTCAGCATTTGTTACCAAACACGAGAGCTGCAAGAGGGGTGGTGGCCTTCAGGGTCTAGTTAGGAAGCTAGAATGTGAGCCAGTCGGGACCCAGGTGGTGATCACGGCGGCTGGGTGTGCTCATGACCAATGACAAGTGGTAGTTTCTGATCTGTAGAGAGGAAGGGGAAGGCACTTGAATTGGACCTTGCTTGGTGGGAAAGAGACTTTCAGAGAGAGGAGGGAGGTCAGGAAGGCTTCCTGTGTTGCAGAACTGGTAGGAGGGCAGACTTGGTTCTGGGTTCAAGGTGGTGAGTGGGCAGACCAGCTTGGTGAGCACTGAGTGTTCTCCTGAGGGCAGCTGATGGGATGGACCCACATCTGGAAAGCAGGGCTAGGGTCCGGCTAGGGTCTGACCAGGGACTGGGGGGAGGGGGAGGGAATTTGGACTTTATCCTGTGAGCCAGAATTTCTCAAAGTGCAGTACACACACAGGCACACACCCTGCAGCAGAATTGTCTGGGTGTTTCTTGAAAATGCAGATCTGCGGCCTGTCTCAGACTAGAGGCTAGGAGGCTGCGGTGGGGGTGAGCGCGGTGGTCTGTGGGAATGAAGAAGGCTACAGCGTGGTTGGGAGTGATGATCTTAGGTCTCCTTCAGACTGATGTCACCTGTGGGTGTCACAGCCAGGCTGGGCAGAGGTGAGGCAGAAGGAAATAATCCTCTCAGAGAACAGACAAGGATAGTCAAGCTCAGACCTGGCAGTGACTTTCCCAAGGTCACACTGTGGGTTACTTGCAGATGTAGGGCTGCCTAGGGTAGAACAGGCTTCCTCACAGTCTGAGGGCTTGGGGTGGTCCTGGAGGTCCCACAGAGGGAAGAGGGACAGGCATGGTGACTGTCCCCAGAGCCCAGCACAGCCTGGTACCCCAGCTTGGTCGGTCAGTGTTGAGCAAGTGAGGGAGTGGGTGGGGCAGATGGATAGAGGGGTGATGCAGGGGCAGGGGAGCAGGGTTCCCAGGTAGTGCTGATGTTGCAGTCCTGGGGGATTTAGGAGAATGATGGCATCAGAGGCAGCGGAGAAGGAAAGATGATACCAAGCCTGCTGAGCCTGAGAGGCTGGTGGGATGGCCAAGCGGAGACGTCAGCAGCTAGAGTGCAGGAATGGGGATCTCCAGGGCAGGGCGGGTGGTGTGGGTGGTGCGTGCAGCTGTGGAAGCTGCTAATTCGACAAGGTGAGAAATGCAGAGAGACAGCCGGGGATTAAGAGTCCAAGCCTGAGGAATGCGCCTAGGCGCCGTGGAAGAGAAGGCTCAGGTGAGAGAGGAGGGTGTGCAGAGACGAACGTGGAGTCCGGATGGGCCGGAGCAGACTAAGAAAAGAGAGATTTGAACAGTCAGTCACCCAAGTAACACAGTCGGGGCCCCTCTTTAGAAAACCAGCCAACCTCAAAGAAATTGTGCCCTGGGTAAACAAAAATGTCAATCCAAATAAAAGCAAAATCACGAGTTTCTGTTTGATTGAGATTTGTGCTCCCGCCAGCGCGGCTGCAGGTGTTAGAGAGCCAGTGAGAACTGGATCCGCCCGCCCCGCCTGTCAGGACAAGCCCTGCCATTCTGTCTCCTCGGGGTTCTGGCTGGCAGGCATCCTAGGATCCTGTTGTTCCCCGGAGCCTTCCTCTTCCTCTCCTGTGACCATCTTAGCTCCGCCCACCCCTTCCCTTCTCTCTCTCTCTTTAGTCATTTACCAGATATTCATTATCAGGGATAAAGCTCTGTGCAGAGGGACTCAGCTGCGGTCCCCAAGCCCAGTGGAGTCTACCAGTCACCCACTGGAGAGCTTTTTAAAATATACATTCCTGGGCTTGCAGATTCAAGGTGCCTAAAAGCAGGGAGGGGCCAGCCACACCTGGGCTCTCGAGCCCCATCCAAGCAGCCTCTGTGGCCTTCTCTGTGAGTTTCTGCTCCAGAGCAGCTCTGCCTGGGCTGGGCCAAGGGGCGCTGGGGCCCAGCTCTGGGTGTTTCCCCCAGAAGGCCCTAACAATACAGCATCTGGGCAACCTGCCTGCTGGCCTCCCGGGGGCCTTCAGAGCCTGTCCTGCCATTGACCCTGCATGTGCCACCACACGTGTCCCCTACCACACACACACACACTATGTCACGGTAACACCAGGACCATTGTCACCATCATCTATCCTCCGAGAGGTGGAAGCTTAAAATCAGCCCTGCCTGAACAACAGGCACCCCATGCCTTCCAGATGACAAAACAGAAAAATGCCTGCCTCTTGGAGTCACATTCTAATAGGGGAAAAAGACAAACATACAGGGGTGGCAAAATAGGTCCACAGTTGTGATTTCCTGAAACACAGGGTTATTCTTGTGTTATTATTTACTGATTAGTTACTGTGTTACAGCTGCAAACTTACTCTGCCCACCCCTGGATTATCACCTTATCACATATTGTATATTTGGGGAGATAGTAAAGATATGAATATATCATCACTAAAATAAAGATATCATCTGTCAGCCCTGACTGACATGGCTCAGTGGGTGGGGCGTCATCCCACAAAGTGAAAGATCACTGGTTCAGTCCCTGGTCAGAGCGTGTGCCTGGGTTTCTGGTGCCTGGGCAGGGCTAGTAAGTACAGGAGGCAAGTGATGGATGTTTCTCTCTCACATCCGTGTTTCTCTCCCTTTCTTTCTCTCTTCCTTCCCCTCCCTCTAAAAATAAATAAATAAAATCTTTAAAAAGACATTACCTTTTACTTATATAAAATGTATGCTACTTGCCAAGATGACAGGAAGGAAAAGGCCTCAGGCAGTCAGGAGGGGCCTGGCGGGGAAGGCATCGTTTGAGCAGACCCGAGGGGTGAGGGGGTGAGCACTGTGCTGTCTGGGGAGGAGCAGGGGTGGGCTCTTTTGTGGGGACAGCAAGGAGGCCAGTGTGGCTGGAGGGATGTGGGGAGGAGAGGAGGAGAGGAGGCTGCAGTGGTGACACACAGAGGGTGTGCCACCCCTGAGAAGCGCAAGAGTGCCAGGCCTGCCAAGTGTCCTAAAAGCCCCCTCCCGGCCCCATGGCTGTGTGGAGACCACTCTGCAGGAGGCCAGGGCAGCACCAGAGACCAGCTGGGAGGCTGGTGCTGTCATCAGGAGGGGACAGTGTTGCAGACCAGTTGGTGGGAGGTGGTTGAATTCTGGGCACAGTGAAGGCAGAGCTGATGTGACCCACCGACGGGTGGGACGCACGGTGTAAGAGAAAGAGTTCAGAGAGGCCCTGCTGATCCACTTATTCGCTCCGCTCTCTGGCTAGTCGACCTCTCGCAGCCTCAGCTTTCTCGTCTGGAAAATGGGTCACTGGTGGTTGGGGTGGTCAGGGAAGACTTTGAGATTATGGGATGGAACTTGTGCTTAAGAACAAGGGGACTTGGACTAGACACAACTGACAGAGAAAGAGGGGGAGGGGAACATTCCAGGCAGAAGGAATGGCAGAGCCACAGACTAGGAGGCAGGACTGCAAGGCTCGTGAGCGATACCCGAGGAGCAGCGGGCGGACACCATGGCCCAGGCCCAGGGCCTCGGTGGGAAGGTGCCAGGAGCTGCAGGGATGGGCACACTATGCCCTTTGGAATAAACCAGCAGGTTCGGGGCCCAAGCATTTTTGCAAACACCGAGGCCCTCAATTTTGAGCATTTTCAGATGGACATACTCAGGCAGGAAGGAACAAGGCTTGGCTCCTGTCTGGGGAGAGTTAACCTCCTGGCCCGGCATTGCATAACCACAGAGTCTGCTGAGCGCAAGGAGACTCTTCTGTGTGGCCAGAGTGGCAAGCCTGGTGGCTCCGGGCTCTGGCACCGACCCGCAACGGAACAAACAGCCCTCCCTTCCTAGATAATGGCCCTCATTGAGCATTGTGTCCACGGCCAGCGCCCAGCACAGGGCAGCTCAGCCTGGGTAAGTTTCCTCTCTTGGCTGCTTAGCAAAATATTTACACTATGCCTTTCTAGTAAGACAGTTTCTAGGAACCAGCAGGCAGAGGGAGCTGGAGAAAAGTGCGCCCCTCCCCATGACCCTCCTCCTAGCTCATGTAAATGCTGCCATATACCCAGCACACGAGCCTGGGTTGGTCATTGTCGTCCAGAACTCTTGCAAACAGGCATTGAGCTAGAACGTGCATGAAGTTCTGTCTGGCTCCAAAATCGTTGGCATCCTCTCTAAGTGAAGAGTGAGCCTCATTTTTCTTTATTATGTGAGGGTAGAATTTGGCTGGTCTTTAATACCCTGCTGAGGGCCTTTTGCTCAGGAAGGAATATATGTAATTTGGGGTGGAGCTGAAGATAAGAACTCCGAACCCCACCTACTTCGATCTCTCCTACAGCACCACTGACATCAGAATAGATACTGTCCCCCTCTGCATGTGTCTTTCAGTGGGGAGGTGGTCACCCCAGAGGGTGCTGCACTTTGAGAGGTCTCTGGACCAGGCACCCATAGGGACAGCCAACCGTGTTGTCAGAGGACCATTTGAAGAAACTGAGGAAGAGAAGAGGGGTCAGAGGTATCCTCAGGACAGAATCAAAACTAGTGAGTGACAATCACGGGGCTCATCCTTAGGAAGATGCCACAAACAGTGGGCCCTGTGAGCGACTTCAACCCAAACCATACACATGCTGTGGCCCATGGTGTCACTTCTGGTAATCTGGCCTGTGGAACCATAGCACCCGTCTGCTCAGTTATGTGTACAAAGGGTGTTTGCTGAAAATTTCTGGTGGCAAAAATAAAGTTAGAAAGAATTGGAAAACTTAATGATCGGGAAAGTCTGGAAGTGTTGTATCTAAACCGTGGCCCATCATTCAGCTATTAGATGGACTTGGAGATTATAATGCTAAGAGAAATAAGCCAGTCTGAGAAATACAAGTACCATATGATCTCACTTATATGCAGAATCTAATGAACAAAATAAGTGATGAATAAAATGGACCAGAGGCATGGATGTCTGGAACAGACTGACCGATCTCAGAGGGGAGGGAGGTAGGGAAACTGGAAGAGGTCGGCCAAAGAACGTGTATGCGTATATGCATGGCCTATGGACACAGATAACAATGTAGTGGAGGCTGGGGAGGGGGGCTGGATGGAGGAGGAAAAGGAGGGGGAAATGGGGGATATCTGTAATGTCAAAAAAAAAATGAGGCAGACCCTGTGCCTGTTTAGAAAGGCAGTAAAATGCAGTGGTTAGAACACAGGGTCTGGGGACAGACTTCCAGGGTTCAGAGCTGGATCCCATGACTTATAGGCTGTGTTATATAACAACTCTGACTCCCAGTCTTTTTTTTGGGGGGGGGGCGGGTAACGTAAGGATTATAATAGTGCCTGCCCTATAGGCTTGATGCATATGAAGTGCCTGGTGTCTTCTGACTGCTAAAAAATGTTGGTCTTTGACCTGGAAAGATTTTCCATGAGAAAAGCAAGGTGTAGAGAAGACAAGCAAGGGTGATTCCACTTCTTTAAAAACAAAAAATGCCTCCCCACCTTCTTGCAAAAGAAAGAAGAGTGATTGATACTCCCCAGGACTTGGGTGGCCTCTGGAGAGCAGCCCCTAAGGGAGGTCTGAGGCTGCCATGGAAGCTTGTGGCACTGACCTTGGAGGCCCCTTCCCAACCTGGGACTCTTCCTCTGTCACACGTGGGCTTTAAACTGGATGCCGTTCAAGAGCCTTTCCAGCTCTGTGATCGCAGGGAGCAATGGCAGAGACTCCCCACTCATCAGGTGGAGGAGCTGAGGGGAGTGTTGCTGTCCCTGAAGGGGGAGGCGTGCCCCAGTGCTTTGGGGGAGGGGAGGGGCTTATTTCAAGGGCAGGACACGACTCACTAATAGAACATGAGGTGATTTTAGACGAAAACATGGGTGAGGTTCTTTATTTTAATAATAATCTCTTTAATTCAATAAAGCCCTAGTGTTGGCAGTTATACCCGTGATCCTATGGCTTAGGATGAGGCAATGTTTTAGCGAGTCAATATAAGTTAAAGCACTGCATAAATAACAGTACGGTATGCGTTTTTGGCAAAACTTGGAACTGTGGTCCCCAAATGGCACCACATTTCCCAAACGAGAGTAATGATGTGCAGGGTGGGGCCCACCTGGCATCTCAGATGCCAGCAGAGCCCGCCCAGTGCTGGCATGCCAGAGCCCCAGGAGCACTGGAGGGGTGACCTCATGAATGGCTCGCTATTGAAAACAGCACGAGAGAAATTCCCTTTAGATCTTCGTGCCAAGGAGAGCTTTGCTTTTCCTGAGGAGCAGGTGTGCTTATCGCCAGGACACTGAGAATGTGCGATTAGCCGGGCTGTCCTTTTTTCTTTGGCTGCCGGGAAGCTGTACCCTGATCCCAGGGCCCAAACACAGCCACGTGTGTGGCCTTCTGAACTACTTACCCATGCCTGTCTGGCTCTTCGGTCCACACCTTCTGTCTGCCATCACCCCTGGGCTGATTTGTCTTTTTTTTTTAAATTCGTGTGCCTATTTTGTGTTTGTAAACCACCTCAGATCCTCTATGGAATAAAGCAAGTTAAAATTAAAAAAAACTAAAAGGGAGTTGACTAATTAATTAAGTAATCAACTCATGTGCACATCCCCTGAAACCAAAGCGTTCTTTTCTGGCCCTACTCAGCCTGTGGGGTTTCCTGCCGGGAGCTGCTCCCCAGCTCGAAGGGTGCCTGGGTGGGATGGAGAGGGTGCTGTTGCCTGCTCTGCACCCCCAGGTCTGATCCAGTCAAGCCCTGGAGACCTGTGCCTCCTGTTGAGCTTGGAGGCCACCTCAGAAATGGAATTGTCCCTTCAGGCTCAGAATGGCAGGCCCAGGGCTGGCGGCCTTGACCCTTCTCTCTCCCCACCAGAGAATGGGGTTTGGGCTTTCTCCTCCCCCAAGGACCATTCCAGTGCAGCCCCCATGTGTGGTCGGTTCCTGACCACTAGTTCTGCTGCCGGCCTCAGACTGTCCTTGCTGTGACAAGGCTCTCCCATCTGCCTCCCGCACTGCCCGGACCCCATGTGGCCCCGATGGCCCATGGCTGCTCGTGACCTCACAGGCGCTATGGCCGCAGAGCCCCTGGAGGTCAGGGTGCTCTGAGGAACATCATGAAATGCTGATTTTTAAAGTAAATGACTAAAAACATTATATACTAAGTGAAAGAAGCCAGACACAAAGGACCACATAGTGTATGATTCCATTCACATAAAGTGTCCAGGACGGGCACATCCATAGAGACAGAAAGTAGATAAGTGAGTTGTCACCAGGGACTGGGGAAAGGGAATGTGGAGTGGCTGCTAACGGGCACCAGGCTTCTTTGTAGAGTGAAAAGATGTTCTGGAATTAGATGGCGCTGATGGTTGCACGGCCTTGTCAATATTCTCAAAACCATTTAATTACCCACTTACAAGAGTGAATTTTACGGTATGTGAATTATGCTACATCTAATGTAGCAGGTTCCAAAAGTTAGTTTTAGGAGACACTGAAAATTTAGAAAATTCTATTCGTTAACAGATTAATATACTTTCTAATTTTGGAAATTAATTTACCCCCTTTTTCCAGAAAGGGATTAAAGTGTATTCTAAGTAAGATTTTTCACAATTAAAGCTCCATTCACTCACTCACCGATGCCCATGAGTGCCTACTGTGGAGCAGGCACAGGAATAAAGGGGATAAAAGATGAAAACAGAGCCTGTGCTGTCGAAACTCTGTAGAGAAAGATATGACATGTGAAACCGTTAGCACAGCGTCTGGAGCCTGGTCCTGAGCACGTAGTAAGCAATCAAGAATTGGCAGCTGTCATCGCCACAAGAGAGAGGAGCTATCAGTGGCCTGGGCTGACAAGCAGGGGTGTGATCCCCTTTGGGAAAGAGAAATCACTCACTTAGGCCAAAACCTACTGGGAAACCCACTTGGAGAGGACTGTCACTTGTTAGAAGGATTCAGAATTCTTGGGAAGGGAGTGGGAGTCCCTGTAGGCAAGTGAGCAGGGCTGTGCCTGGCCTGGCCTCCAGGGAGATGATTCAGTGCCCAGCACTCTGCAGGGCAGCCCTGCAGCCACCCGCCACCCCCGCCCGCCCCTGCTTCTAACTGCTCCTGAGCTTCCCAGGGGCTGTAACCTGGGAGGCGGTGCTGGATTTACCCTGCTGGACTAGCAAGGACAACAACTAGCAGAGGCTGTCCCATTTCTTCAGGACAGAGAAGTCATGCCATTGGGTTTTCTGTGGTTCTGAGTGAAGGAAAATGGCACCAGGATTTCAGGCTCTCAAGATCCCACCTCTGCACCTCTTCTCAAGTGCGAAGATGAAGGATAGGGGTAGGGGCTGGCATCGTAGTGCTCTGGAGGGAGGTGCTCTAGGACAGTGATTCCAGGCCTTGGGGGATTCATTTTGTTGTTTTCAATTTAATCTCTATTATATATTTTTTCCATTACCATTTAGTCCCCTTATACTGCCTCCCGCCCCACCCCAACAATCATCACACTGCTGTCCATGTCCATGAGGCTTTTTCCCTTTTTGCTCAATCCCTCCACCCCCTATGAGCTGTCATCTGCTCTCCATCTATGAGTCTGTCTCTGTTTTGCTTGTTAGTTCAGTTTGTTCATTAGATTCCACATATGAGTGAAATCATATGGTATTTGTCTTTCTCTGACTGGCTTATTTCACTTAGCATAATGTTCTCCAGGTCCATCCACACTGTAGCAAAGGGTGCAACTTTATTCATTTTTAAGCCTGAATAGAATTCCATTGTGTAAATGTCCCATAGTTGTTTTATCCACTCACCTACTGATGGACACTTGAGCCGCTTCCATATCTTGGCAATTGTAAATAATGCTGCAATGAGCATAGGGAGGCTTATGTTCTTTTGAATTATGTTTTGGGTTCCTTCGGATATATTCGCAGAAGTGGGATTGCTGGGTCAAAAGGCAGATCCATTTTTAATTTTTGAGGTATCTCTGTACTGCTTTCCACAGTGGCTGCACCAGTCTGCATTCCCACCAACAGTGCAAAAGGGTTCCCCTTTCTCTATATCCTCGCCAGCACTTGTTGTTTTTATGTCCATAGTACCCAAAGCAATCTATAGATTCAATGCAATTCCTATAAAAATTCCAATGATGTATTTCACAGAACTAGAACAAATATTTAAAAAATGTGCATAGAATGACAAAAGGCCCCGAATAGCAAGAGCGATCCTGAGAAAGAACAAAGTTGGAGGAATCACTATACCTGATATCAAACTATAATACAAGGCCACAGTAATCAAAACAGCCTGGTACTGGCATAAAAACAGACACATAAATTGAGGGAACAGAATAGAGAGCCCAAAAATAAACCCACACCTTTATAGTCAATTAATATTCAACAGAGGAAGCAAGCACATACAATGGGCTAAAGATAATTTACTCAATATGTGATGTTGGGAAAATTAGACAGATAAGTGCAGAAAAATGAAACTAAACCACCTGCCTACACTACACACAAGAATAAGTTCAAAATGGATCAAAGACCTAAATGTAAGACCTGAAACCATAAGAATTGTAGAAGAAAACATAGGCGGAAAAATCTTGGACATCGCTCGTAGAAATTTTTTATTGGATGTGTCTCCCCAGGCAAGGGAAACAAAAGAAAAAATAAACAAATGGGACTACATCAAACTAAAAAGTTTTTGCACAGCAAAAGAAATCATCAACAAAATAAAAAGACAACCGACAGAATGGGAGAACATATTTGCCAATACATCTGATAAGGGGTTAATATCCAAAATTTATAAAGTACTTATAAAACTCAACACCAAAAAACAAACAAACAACCAGTTAAAAAGTAGACAAAGGACCTGAATAGACACTTCTCCAAAGAGGACATACAGATGGCCAATAGACATATGAAAAGATGTTCAACGTCACTAATCATCAGAGAACTGCAAATAAAAACCACAATGAGGTACTATCTCACACCAGTCAGAATGGCTGTCATCAATAAATCAAGAATTCATTTTTTCATGTCAATATATCCCTCCTGGTTTACTGAGTTCAGGACACCATATTTACCAGGGCTAAGGATGGAGCAGGAAGACAGAAATAAGTCAGATCCTGGCTGCAGACTCAGGGAGCAAGGTCTCCTTGAGAAGCATGCCGCTAGGAATAAGAAGGCCTGGGCCGTGGAATCAGCCCGACGACCTTCCAGCCTGGTCCCACAACCTCTCTGAACCTCTGTATCATCATCTGCAAAATGAGATGTTAAGGCCCTTCCCAGGGGGCTGTTCAATTGAGGAACCATTCGATTGTGAAGCAGTGTTCAGGCAGAGTGTTTACAGCCCAAGGGCGTAGGGGGCTGGGAGATGGAGCCTAAGCAGTAGGTTGGCTCTGCAGGGAAGAACCTGGTCCGTTAGATGGGAAGGTGACTGCAAAAGCCTTTGGTGAGCTCCACTCCTGGTGCCTGTGTAAGCCACCATGACTGGTGTTGTTATATCTGCATAGAGGTTTACCCACATCCCAGAGTAAAGGGGAATTGGCTCTGACTGGGACCTTGGAGGCCCCCGGGGAGAAGTTGGCAGGGTGACAAGTAAGATTTGGCTGGACAAAGAAGAGAAGAGGGGTCAGATAGCAGGGCCAAGGGAGGGGCTTGATCCAAGGCCCCGAGGCAGGAAGGGTGGGGAGGCATTGGGGCACAGGTGGGACAGAGTGGGAAGAAGCAGGTTGGGAGACTACAGAGGTGTGCAGGGGGCGAGGGTGAGGTCCAGTCAGATCCTGGAGGAAAAGCCGGGAATGTCAGGAAACGGGAGCCCATGTCCACACAGACCTAGTTGGAAGGTTCATTGAGGGCCAACATCAGGCCTCCTGAGGGGATTGTTCTTGGGGCAGCTGGTGGACCCAGCCTAGGTAGCAAAAGCATCCAGAATGTGAGTGTGGGTAACGTCTCCAGAATCCAACTGTGGTCAATACCCTCCTTTTTCAAATGTGGGAGCAAGTAGCACAGAGTGGGTTCGGCTTGCCCAGGTAGCCCAGTAAAATGGGCGCCAAGCCAAGTCACTAGATCCCCGAGCTTGGGTCCCACCCTCTGCACCTGGAGCAAAATTTTCCTGTTTCCTTGATTAATTATGCAGGTGCCGCCCTTGGAAGTTCCCTGAGGAGGTAGGTAGTCAGGAACACATGCTCTGGAGCCACCTGCCTGCCTGGCTCCCAGCCCCACTCTTTACTGAGTATGTGTCCCTGGGCAAGTCATGTGCTGTTCTGTGCCTTAGCTGCCTCTTTGGTCAAATGCGCTCTCCACAGAGGTGGACACTGTGGAGCCTGAAGATGATGGCCCTCAGCCAGAAGGGCCCATCTCCCCTCCTGGTGTGTCAGGATCCTGGGAGGGACATTGGTCTCTCTGTCTATGAGTCACAGTGCAATGATTTCCCAACTGCAGAGCACAAGTGTCCACCTCCAGGTCTTTCCTAGGAATTGTTAGAGGACAGAGAAAGCCTTCTCTGGACCAAAAATGTTAGTAAGTCTTAGGAAGTAAGGAAGCCCATGATGCTGCATCGATGGGGAAATCGGAGCAGAAGCCACTGTAGCCCAGGGTCTGTCCCCAGAGGCCTAAGCGATTTCTCAGCAGAGTTCAAGCTGAGAGCAACAAAACGAACAGGAAGGGGCTGCCAGGGTTACAGTCTCTTAAAGAACTTTTCCCTAAAGCAAGTACAGTTCAACCCCCCTCACTTTCTGCAGGCGGGCAGCCAGTGGCAGGCCAAGTCCAAGTAAAAGTTAAAAAAAGTGCTAGGGGCACAGGTCTGAGAGAGGAGCCCAGCTGAGGGACAGCCAGACCTCTCGGAGCAAGCAGGGAAGCTTGGGCAGTTCTGCCTCGGATGAAGTCTACCAGTATGTCTACCAAGGAGTAAAGCCTTTCTGTTGGCAATTGCAGGAGCCCCCTGGCCAGCTTCCTCCCCGCAGTCCTTAGAGGGAGATTCGCCATCATAATGCTTCACCCTTGTACATGGAACCCTCCCACAGGAGTGGTTCACGATCCTGCCATCACATTCAAGGGCGAGCCTTTCAGAAAAACAGACCAAAGACCTCACAGGAAGCCCTATCCAGTTCACTGTCTCATCAGCATCCTTTCTTCCCTACTTCTGTAGTAATGGAATTGTTAGCTGGGCACACGCCACCCAGCTAAAGGCTACATTTCCTCGGCTTCCTAACAGCTAGGTGCGGTCTGGAGCTGGTGTGAACCCAAATCATACCTACAACTCCCCATCTTGCCCTCCCCTTTCTCCTTCCTGCTGACCAGGATGTGGGTGTGATGGCGGGAGAGGGAAGCCGAACGCTGTAGATGACAGAGGAGTAAGATCAAAGATTCCCACACCGTGAAGCCACCGTATCAGCCCAAGGCCACTGGCCCTGAAACTGTTACACAAGACAGAAATAAACTTCTGTCTTCTCTAAGCCACCCTTGCAGTTGGGTCCTTGGTACAGGAACTAGAACCTGTATCCCAACAAATATACTAACTTCATGATATCGTCCTTCCTTCGTAAGTATGATCTTGGACAACCGAGATCACCAAACATTAGGAGAAAATCAATAGCAGAAAGAGAAGGCCTAAGATAGAAAAAAAAGAAAAAGAAAATTTACTCTAAAGGAAACAGTTCAAATATATGAAAACTCTAAAATAAATTATCATTATTATCTTCAACAATAATTGAGATTATTTCATTTCATAGAATGAAGTTATTATGAAGATAGAGTAATCAGAGAAGAGAAAATAATTATTGAAAATTTAGAGTATGGCTCCTGGAAAATTCCGTGGATGAACTGAATGGCATAATAAACAAGGGTGAGGTTTGGGGTGAAAACTAAGAGTATACCCCGAAGAGAACATCGAGGAGGAGAAAGTGAATGCCCGTAGCGGTGGTCGGGGGGCTAGTGTCCATCACACAGGAGTTCGGGAAGCAGACCAAAGGCAATGGCCAAGGGAGACAGAAATAGGCAAAAATATAACAAAAAGTATTTTCCCTCAGTTAAGAAACACACACCGATTTTAAAATTAAAAGAGCATGCTAAATTTAGGACAGAATTAGCAAAAAGAAAATTCAGACCCGTTTTGTTGAAATTTCAGAACATCAAAGTATAAGAAACAAAAGGCTTCCGGAGAGAGCTAAGACTTGCATCAGAATTTCTCATCAGTAACCCCCCCCACGATCGTGCTGTGCCCGTCTGACCCTCTGACCACACTGTTACCTGCCTTCCTACGCACAGTGTTTCCCCAGCCTCATCGTTCCTTGGCCCACGTTAGTCCCCTTTTCCGCTTGGTGAAATCCCATTTGTCCTTGGGAGCCCAGGGGACCATCCCTAAAGTCTGCCCTCTGAGCACTCCTGGCCCGCAGCCTGCACGCGGACCGTTTCTCTCATGGCCTCAACCACCTTTTATCACCCATTTCTGTTGGTGTCTCACTCCTTATAGACCTTGCATTTTTCAAGGGAAAACTCCATACCTTTCTTTAAATTAAGAAATAGCACACATGCAATTGTGTACACATATCGTAAGTATACACACAGCATAAGTGTACACATATTGTAAGGTGTATGTACAATTCAAATACTTTTTACATATATACACCCACATAATACACATGGTTTTGATGTGCGTTTCCCTAATGAACAACATTTATGTCCCCCCCCAAAAGCTCCTGCCTTCCCCTTCCTAGTCAGTGCCTACCTGCCCCACCAAAACAAACCACTATTCTGATTTCTAATACCATTAAATTAATTTGGCCTGTTCTTAAGCTTCAGTTAAGTGGAATCACGTAGTAAACATTCTGTTGTGCCTGAATTCTATTACTTATTATGTCTGTGAGAGCCATCCATATTTTTATCCATAGCAATACCTCATTCTTTTATTACTATTTAATAATTCTTGTATAAATATACCACGGTTTTATTTATCCATTCTATTTGTTGCTAGCATGTGGGTTGTTGCCTGCTTTTTGCTGTCATGAATGAAGCTACTGTGAACATTTTTCCGTGTGGCTTTTGGCAGGACATACATGTGCATTTCTGTAGAATATGTTCTTAGTTGAGGAATTTGGGGGTCATAGGGTAGATGAGTGTTTGGCTTTGGAGATTTTGCCAATCAGGTGTCCAAATGGCCGTGCCTCCCCTTCGCACCAACAATGCACAAGTTGCACACGTTGCTCCACTTCCTTGCCAATGTTTGGTAGGCATCCTTTTCTTTGTTTCATCTTTGCCGTTCTGGTGAATGTGTGGTGGATTTAATTTATATTTTCCTGGTGAGTAATAATGTTGAGCACCTTTTCCTATGCTTATGGACCATTTATATAACATCTCTTTAAAAATATGTATTCAAATCTTTTGTCATTGTTAAAAGTTGTGGTAAAATACACATGACATGTAATTTAGCACCTTAACCATTTCTAAGCTCAGCAGTGTTATTTTCTTACTGTTCTGCAATGTGAATGAATCTCCAAAACGCTTTTCATCTTGCAAAACTGAAACTCTACGTACATTAAATGACCATTCCCCTTTCCCAGTCCCCCAGTCCCCAGTCCCGGGCAACTACCCTTCTTTCTGTCTCCGTGAGTTTGACTATTCTGTAGGTACCTGTAATTAGAATCATACGGTATTTGTCTTTCTGTGACTTGCTTATTTCACTTAGAATAATGTCCTCAAGGTCGATCCCTGTTGTAGGATGTGTCTGATGTTTTCCTTTTTTAAGGCTGGATAATATTCCATCACGTGTGTGTGTGGCACGTTTTGTTCGTTCCTCTATCAGAGAATGTTTGGTTTGCCTCCACCGTTTTGGCCATTGCGACGAATACTGCGAGGAGGATGGAAGCACGAACATCTCTCTGAGCCTCTGCTTTCCACTCTTTGGACTATAGACCCAGAAGTAAAATTGCTGGATCCTATGGTAATTCTGTTTTTTAATTATTTTAAGAAGCCATCGTACTGTTTTCCGCAGAGGCTGCACCATTTTGCATTCCCAACAGCAATGCGCCAGGGCTCCAATGGCTCCACATTCTCACCGACACTTATTTTCTGCGGTTGGTTTTGGTAGTAGCCATCTCAAAGCACGTGGTGGGTATCTCTCATGGTTTTGAGTTGCATTTCCTTAATGGATAACGATGCTGAGCATCTTTTCGTGTGTTTGTTGGCCATTTGTGTATCTTCTCTGGAGAAATGTCTATTCGAGTCCTTTTATCATGTTTTAACCTGGTTGGTTGGTTTTTGTTTTTGAGTTGTAGGCATTCTTTTTATATTTTGGATATTAACTCCTTATCACACATGTGATTTGCAAATATTTTCTCCTGTTTTGAAGGTTGCCTTTTCCCTCTGTTTATCTTGTCCTTGGATGCACAGAAGTTTTTACATTTTCATGAAATCTAGTTTATCTGTTTTTGCTGTGGTTGCCTGTACTTTCAGTGTCAGATCTAAGCAATCAATTGCTAAACCCAATGTCATGAAGCTTTTCTCCTATGTTTTCTTCTAAGGGTTTTATAGTTTTTAGCTCTTATGTTTAGGTCTTTGTCCATTTTGAGTTAAATTTGGCCAAAAGTTAAGTAGGTTGCCTGCCTTTTTAAAATTCATTTTTAGGGATATTTAATATTCTGGATGAGTCCTTTGTCAGATATGTATGCAAATATTTCTAGTCTGTGGTTTGTCTTTTTATTCTATTATTGGTATTTTCTGATAAGCAGATTTTTTCATTTTAATAAAGCCCAATTTATCAGTTCTTTCCTTTATAATTAGGTGGTTATGCTTTTTGTAAACTATGTAAGAAATCTTTGCTGGATCCGAGCTCATGAAGCTGTGTTCTCGTGCTTCCTTCTGCAAGTTTTATTGTTTAATCTTTTATATTCAGGCCAATCATCCCTATTACATTAATGTTTGTGTATGGTGTGAGGTAGAAGCCTACTTCATTTTTTCCCTTATGGATATCTAATTGCTTCAGCACTAATTATTGAAAAGATTATCATTTCTCCACCAAATGTGGTAACACCTTAATTATGAATCAGGTGACTATGTATGTGGTAGTCTGTTTCTTCACTCTGTTGTTCCCATGGTTTTTTAAATCTCTCCTTGTGTTGGTACTACATGGTCCACTTTATAGCAAGGTCTATAATTTTTCTGTTTTCCTGTTATTGGCCTGGCATTGAGAAGGTCCATGTAAATGCTTGAAGACTGAGTGAAGTGAACTTCAAAGTGATCATTGTAACTACTGTACCATTACAAGTACAGTTATACTCACTCTGTCACATGGGTAAGAATGGCAGAGACCACAGGTAATCCCTACTTTTGTCATTGTTTACTTTTTTGAAGACACTGTATATATCACCTAGTCTCTGGTCATTAGTCCTTACACAGTGTGTTCTGTAGTGTGTGTGCATGTGTGTGTTACAGTGTGTTCTCTGCATTTCCCTTCATAGCAGACAGAAGAGCCTCAACTACCTAGGAAGCTTATAGGCCGGTGTGCCCTTTGTGCCATGATCATTTGTGCAGAAACAAAATGTCATCAAAGGAAATGATGAGAGAATAGGTCACTGTGACAATGTGGGGTGCAGGTCTTTCTTAGGTGACATCGATGCGAGACTGGCAGAATGCAAATGGCCAGCGACAAGTGGCCTGGCCCTGTCCAGTTCCCATTTCAGGCTTTGTTCTTCCTTAAGCTCTTTCACCCACAGGTAGTTCCTGGACCATTTAAGATGAAGCGGGTTAAGTTCAGATGCTTGCCAAGTTCTCCGGGGTGTCTGGAAGCATTTTTTAATCTTTACTGCAACCAGGTAGATATAATGGATGATGAGATGGGTAGGTACCTAGGTAACTAGATTTGTAACAATAGATAACTTAGTAAATCTACAACTTAACTGATAACTTAATAAACTACAAGTATCTGGGTTTCACCAGACCCTTGTTGAGTCAAGACTACAGTCCCTGGTCTCAGTTCATTTTCCATCTCAGTGGGAACAAGACTTAAACGTTGTCAATACTTTTCTAGGTGAAAGGGAAAACAAAGCTCTTAACAAGACCAACCACGTGATGGGAAGGAAGGCTGCCAGGCACAATGTTTGGCTACCCAAAGTGTTAGGACTGTGATTTAAATCTGAGTCTTGTCTGCAAGGCTGGCGTGGTCCCAGCTGCCTTGAGGCTCTGCCCTACGGAGGTCATCTGATGGCCCAGGTTCAAGTTCCTGCTCTGCCATTGGCAGCTGTGTGATTTTGTGCTTCAGTTTCCTCATCTGTAAAATGAGGATGATCATAGTCCCTGCCTGACAGAGTTACTGTGTAAACACTAAGAACGGCCCCAACACCTGTTAAGAGTTCAGTCTAGACACAGGACATTGGTTTGAACCATCTCTGCCTGAGTTATCACAACCACAGTCAGGGCTACGTCTGGGCTTCCAAAGGTGTAGCAACATGAAGTACTGGCTGCATCATTGCCTAGCCTTGACTATGAAGCGTGTTCCTGCTTTCCTCAGGGGTGTCACTGGAAACCTTGTCTGCCCTGGGAACGTGAGTTCCACCTTAGTCCCTGAGCTCTCGAACAGGAAGACAAACACTAGCCAGATATAACTTACCTGGTGTCGCCTAGCTCTCTCTTAGCTATGAATAGAATTTGCTTTTTGACCAGTGTGCAGAAATTCTAAGCCCTGGCTAGGTCTTAGGGTTGGGAAGGAGAAGAGGGAAAAGTAGGAAGGCAGAAACCACAGTCACCCAAGGGAAGTGATTTGGGAGCCTCCCAGACAGTGACTAATCCACCACTCATTGTCGGTGGGGAGAAGCATTTATCAAAAAACTCAGTTCTGAGCAGGGTCATGCTGAGTGATTTGTTCATGAAGGGGAGATTTTGGTGCAAGTGGAGATGGATGTAGTTAACTGGGAAGACTTCCTGGAAGAGCTGGGGTGCTGGGAAGAAAGGCACAATCCTTCTGGGCCATTCTGGCTAAGGTCAGCACTCTTGGGGGCTTTCTAGACAGCGGCCAGCACTTGGAGTTCATATCTTACCTCTACTCTTTTTTGTATCATCTGAAGCAATTAGCCTCACCTCTTTGAGCTTCAGTCTTTTCGTCTGCAAAAAGGGGACATGTATGAGCATTAATATGTGAATATTTAGTGTGCTTTGGGCACATGGTAGATGCTCATTTAGGCATTTTAAAAATATTTTCAGCATGTGACTCAGTGCTGGGTCCAGTGCCAAGCATTGCAGATCCAAAGTTGAATAAGGCCCAGTCTCTGCCCATTCCAGGAGAAGCCTGGTTTGCCAGGAAGGTGCTCATGAACTGGCGAACCCACAGACCTGAGCCACACCAGATATCTCAGGCTTCTCAGGGTTAGTGGGAAACTTCTTCCCAACATAGGCAATCCGTCAGATCCTAGGGAGGCCTATTTCCCACGAGTGAATCCAGGCCAGAGGGTGTGAGGGCCTGGTCACCCCAGAAGCCTGACCCAGCCCAGTAGCACACCCCTGGCCCCCAGTGGGGTCAGATTTTGCCTTCCACTTGCTTTCTGAAGATCGGTATTGACCCCAGCTGTTAGATCTGTTTGGGACGACTTTTTGTGTGGGACTTTTCTTGTTCTAGTGCCTAGGAGGGAACATGTAGAAATCCCTGACTATGCCCTGAACCCACCCTAACGAAATGTGGGACCCCTGCTGGGACGAATGGGCTCAGGAGCCCCAAAGCCCTGACTGAGGGAAAGGCAGAACACTCAAAATCCCTTGTGGACACATTCTAGCCTCCTGTATTCTGCATAGGTTGTACCTCCCATCTAGACTAGAATCCCTTTCTTCTGAATCTATCATCATTTTCCCCATCTTTCAGGATCAGCTCAAACACATCTTCCACTGGAAAGCAGTCCCTGACTCCTTTATGGAATTAGCTTCCAGACTCCTTTCTCTGCCTGGTCCCTAGGGAACAGCGATGTGTAAACACCGAGCGGTCAGAGCATGTTGGTTAGATTTGACGTAAATGTGCAGGGTGGGCGAGGGGGCTAGGAAGGCTGATTACAATGGGGCTGCAATGCCATTGGCTGAATCTCCCTGCAGTGGGGCCCATCAGTGTTCTTTCCAAAGGGAGAAGTCTGGTGAGGTTGCTGTCAAAGAGATTTCTCCTGCCACAAGGAATGGTGGAGCGGGGTGGGGGAATGTGGGGGAACGTTGGGAACCTAGAGGCAAGGTAGAAGAGTTTCATCAGTTTCCCCAAATGCCAGGCTGTGGAAAAGCATATGTTGGGTCTATGTGGGGAATTTTGTGAAAATATCGGTTCTGGGGCCCTTTTCCCACATATCTGTTTCATTGAGTCTAGAATGGAGCTAGAGCCTGGGCTTTTGGAAGACACCCCAGGAAGTTTTAGTGGGGTAATGGTGGACTCTTCAACAATGATGTCAGGACAGCTGGCTAGCTACATTGGAAAAAATCAAGCTTTACCTTTATCTTACTCCTTACACAAAGGTAAATGCCGGGTGGAGTCAGGATGGTGACTGAAGGGGAGGAACGGAATGGCAGAGGGGTGGAGGGGTGAAAGGAGGGAAGGAAACAAATAAGCCGTCAAGGAACTAGAAGAAAATTCAGTGACATTCTAAAAAATAACTTTGAACATGGACCCTAAAGATCCTAAAGGGAAGGATTGACTTTTTGTTTCATTAACCACATAGAAACAAAATTTTTCTCTTCAGCAAAGTTAAATACTAATAATAAATAGGTAGAAATGTTTGCAGTCTATATACAGGGCGAGGTTTACCATTGTTAATATAATATAATGATTAATAAGTAATAGTACAAGAATAACCTCTGTGTTTCACGTACTCACAACTGTTAACCTACTTTTGCCCCACCCTGTGTAAAGGATCAATACCCCCACTATCAAAAAGTTTATACAGACAAATAAGAAAAACATAGTTCATTAGAAACATAAGCAAAAACTATGAAAAAATAATTGCCTGAATGAAATAATTAATACATTCACGCAAAATTCTAAGCCTCCCTAGAGAACAAGAAATACAGATTTTTAAAAAATAAGATGCCACTGTGATTGGCAGAATAATGGCCCCAAAGAGGTCCACATTCTAATCCCTGAAACCTTGTGAATATGTTGTCTTTCATGGCAAAAGGGACTCTGTAGCTGTGATTAAATTAAGGATCTGGAGTTGGGGAGGTTGTCCTGGATTATCCAGGAGAGCCCAACATAATCACAAGAGTTTTTATAAGTGAAAGAGGGAGGCCAGGCAGTCGATATTAGTGTCAATCACTGTGGGAAGGATGTGGCAGGCCGTTGCTGGCTTTGAAGCTGGGGAGTACCACAAGCCAAGGAAGGCAGGTAGCCACTAGAAGTTGGAAAGGTGAGGAAACGGATTCAGCACAGGAGCCTCCGGAAAGATCAATGGCCTCACCTTGATTTTAGCCCAGTGAGACCCGTTTCGGACTTCTGGCCCCTAGACATGTGTGATGCTAAATTGTGCTGTTTTTACCCACGAAGTCTGTGGCAATTTGTTCCAACAGCCATAGGAAACTAGCACAGTGATTTCGTGTTAGTAAATATTAAAGACATCGGTTATATTCGGGGTAGAAAAATAAAGTTTGGAGAAACAGTTCTCACACACAATTGGAGTGTCCCTTTGTGCTTTTGGAGGAGCTACTTGTCAGTATCTGTCAGAAGCTTCACGGTGCACTCCCTTTGGCCGCGTGTTTCTCCTTCTTGAAATTCATACTGTGGATATACTCGCACTCGTATGCAGAAGATGTTCTTTGTAGCATTTCCTGGAATAGAAAAAGCTGAAAACAACCCTCGTATGCTTCAATAAAGGTCTCGCTCAATGTGAATATAGCCCCTGATGGAATACTGGCTGCCCCTAGAAAGAGCGACGTGAACCTTGATATCCATGCATAAGTTACAAAAGGCAAATCAGGAGGTTAGTTTCTTCAAAATGCCTTAGGATGTTGGAAAGAACATATGAAACTAACTGTAGCTTCCGTGAAGAAGGGCATGTAGAGGGCATCCGGGGAATGCAGGAGGTAATACAATTCTACAATGGCTTGAAATTGCTCGAGTACATTTTCATTTTTTTAAAAAAATACAAAGAAGGAAAAAGCTCCATAGGCTTTCTGTCCCACAGCCAGTCTTTGGAACTTGAGGTCTAGACAAATTTACTGGGCTGGACCAGAGCCGCTAGAATGAGCACAGAGGAGATGGGGGAAGCAGAAGCAACCAGACGTGTGGCACTTGTGTTGTCCCCATTTTACAGGTGGGGAGACTGGAGATTAGAGAGGGTCTGAGAACTTCCAGTTAGGGGCTGCGGAGCCAGGGTTCACGCACATGTTGCGAAGCTGCCGTTGGAGTCACTGTGTGGTGTTGCCGTGTGTGTGTGTGTGTGTGTGTGTGTGTGTGTGTGTGTGTGTGGCCTTAGGGACAGGATGCTTTTCACAGCAGGTCCCTATCTCGTCCTTCAGTCCTGAACCCTAGTCTGTGTTGTTGCCTGCAGCCTTCTGCACGGGGTTTCAGATTCTAAAATGAGGAGGAAGTCCTGCTTTCCCAGTGTTTTTAAGGTCGGTGTGTTTTATTACCATCAGTAAAATTTTGACCAGATTTTAGCATATTAGCCTGCATGCAGGCATACGTTTGTGTGTGTGTAACTGAACTGCAAGCAAAGAATCTGATCAAGCTGCACAAACTTGGAGTTCGATTGACTGAATAGACCCTGGGCATCTGGCCCCTGTCCCTGTCTTGCCTCAGTCTTATCCAGCTTGTCTGGTGAGCCGAGCTCCCTAGTCTAGAATCCAAGGCAGATTCAAGCTGGCCTCCTGCCCGGATGGGGGGAAACATCCTCCTGACAGAGCCTGCCTCCCATCTCTCCTCTGGCAGAGCCCTCTGGAGTATCCCCTCTGGGCTATGGCCATGCTGTCCTAATTCCTAGGACATAGAAGTTGCTTTCTTGTTTGATTTCAAAGCTTTGGGCCATCTTGCCTGGACGCTGTTGGCTCTTCCATCTCTTCTAACTCCCCTGAGGCCTTTGTGGCTGCAGCCCCAGCACCCTGCTCTCTTTCCTGTTAGGCTGTTTTAACAACTAGACCTATGGAAGCTTCCAGAAGTGGGAGCTGAGTTGTCTGATGTTAGCTAACTGGCTCTTGAAGCTCAGATTTCCTTATGGTTCTAACCTGGCTTCTGAGCCAGAGCTCTCAGGGCTGTGGCCTCAGTGGCAGACAGTGTGGGCCCTGTGACCATTGTCCCACCACCAGCAGAGGATGTCTATCTCCTGGCCCAGCTTTTGGGCCCTGGCAGGGAACCCTCTACCCCTGACCTCATGTCACTGGTGGCTTTTACAGGTGCCCTCACCAATTCTCTGGAGAAACAGGTTTTTCTCTGTTATCTTAAGTTCACATTAATGTGATGCACACCCTCAGAAGCACAGACGGTAGAAAAGAGTCATTTTCTTAGTGTGGTCAGTGATTAGAAACCACCCTTCTGGAGGAGTTAAAGAGTTAAGTGAGAAAATGCTTATGCCAACCTGAATTGTAATCCACTCTAAGGCGGAGGCCCTCTTAGTTCCTGTAGTTTTGATCCACATCTGCACCCACAGTCCCAGCTGCCCCCCTACTCCTCTTGTATTAAGAGCCTCAGACCTGTCGTGAGGTGTAGAGCAGGGCAGCTGAGAGCACTGATTCAGGAGTCTGAGGACCCATGTGCCCCTGGGCAAGTCGTTTCCCACCGTGGCTCAGGTACCCTCCCTGCAGATCAAAGGGGTGGGCTTTCTGCCTCCCAGGCTTCACTGACTCCATAACCTGGGGGGCCAGTGGTACTGGTTGCACCTCTCTCAGAGCATGCAGGCAGGGAGGCCCTCCCCAGGGAGCCCCAGGCCAGCTCATAGGTGTAGGCTGGATGCTGACCCTAGGCACGTGATGCTGGCCCAGTGAGTCACCTGATGACACAATAGTCTCCTGACTGTTTCCATCATCCACCCACTGTGCTTCCACCTGGGTTGGGAGTTGCCCCAAACCCCAGCAACTGGCATGCATTTCCCAACCTGCCCCTGGAGAGCCTGGTGGTTCAGTGAAGAGACAACTGCAGGACTGGACAATGTAGAGTCCTCCTTGGCCAACTGACCCCCACTCAGACTGTTAATTTACCACCTAGTCATGCAGCAGGGTCCCACCCATCCATCAGAATAAACAAAGCTTTCTTCTAACTAACACTGGGGGGGGGGTGCTTTGACATCCTTGCACGAGAGGATGACCCTTTATCATCCATGCACAGTACCTGTGGGCCTCTCCCCACACAGGTGCAGCCAGGTCTGAGAGTCCCAGACCAGCCTGGAGAACAGTGCTCTGTTCACACTACAGATGACGCCTCCCTCATCTGACTTTCAGGTGACTCAGCACTTCTACCCACCTTAGCTTGGATAATCAAGGCCTGGTACAATGCCACCATGATGGACTCCCCACCATTAGCCAGGCTCCCCATTTCTCCTGTCCAGCAGGCCTCCTTTGCTATTAGACCCCTAGACACCTGCTGACATTCCTCATTGAGATGTAGTCATGTCCCCATGTGCTCCCATAGAGAGGAGAGCCGCAGGCTGCAGTGCCCACTGTACCACAGAAGTGAGAGAGGGCATTGATTCATTGAGGCAGGAGACTAACCCTGGCCAGAGGCATAGGACAGTCTGGCTCTGCCACCATTGCTGTGCAATCTTTAGGAAAAATCACATCATCCTTCTAGGCCTTAGTCTCCTCATCTGTCAAGTGAGAGGATTGGCCAAGATAACCAATCTCTAAGAATCTGTTAGGAGGCCATGGTGTCAGTTCAGTCCTCACAGCAAGATCAAAAGTTTATAACAGATACCCAGAGTGAACACTTGTGCCTGGTTTGGGTCCCAAGGTAAATACTGATTGCAAGGGTAACCATTTATCCCGAATTGCCTGGGACAGCCCTGGTTTATTCCCGTTGCTCCTCCACAACCCTGGCCATGCCTCTCTCACTCTCAAGCATGCCCCAGGTTGAACGATAGCTTACATGGCCTCCCTGCTGACGGTTACATGATGAAGTGAGGTTTCCCTGCTGCACCTACGCTGGACCTGCTTTGGGAGGATGCCTTCTCTGCCTGAGTCAAAGGAGGGCTGTGATGACTGAAATAATAGCCTTTGCTGAGTGTGACCTTCTGTGACAAAAATTGATCACTGCATTTGTGGGAGGAATGTCATTTGGAGACACAGGTGATCTCATACATCATTCACTGCCCCTGCACCACATGAGTAAGCTCTTCTCAAGCAACCCTTTGCTTCCTGTAAGGAACTGAGATATTTCTTCATCTCTATCTTGTAAGGACTCTGTCATGGACCACATCTCCCTTTTCTCCTTGCCTGCCAGGAAGCTCAGATATAATTGTGTAGCTGAGCTATAGAAATACTGTGAGCCCTTATGATTGGTATTCCAGTGTTCTTTCCATCCCTACAGCCCTCACCTCCTGCCTTATTTACATTTTCCCGGAATGTAATGATTTGTTATTCTTACTTACAGTTATATTTATTTATAGTTTTTCACTCTTTTATACATATTCATACAATTGTGCTATAGTTCTCTTGAATTCCTTGTAGAACCAAGATGGAAAGGAAACACAAAAGGAATAAATTTATGGTGTATAATGTTTAGCTAATAGGTTGAACCACCTGCCCGTCTATGACATGCCATTATGCCCGAGGCCTTCTCATTTGGGAGACAATTATTCGAGCCTCTCAGACTTGTCAACTTTCTCAACACCCTGTGAAAGAGCAAAGAGCGAACCCTTCAAGTCTGCATCAGAAAATACCTGTTGAAAAGCAGGGCGAGGGCACGAAGGGAGCCCGACATCAGGGTGCTGGGGGTGGAGCATGCTTACAGGACAGGGAGGAAGGCCAGGGAGGCACCGAGCACGCACTCAGGCCCTCACCCAGGGGGCTGTCACCTGCAGGGGGCTGGGGAATGAGCTCTAGCCACAGGAACCTGGGTTCGGTGCCAGCCCTGCCTCTTAGGAGCATGCTTCCCTAGCAGACCACCTTCCTGCTGTGGTCCTGTTTTCCCCACTGGAAAGAAAGTTGGCGAGTCGAGACTGGAGTCCAGACTTCTGTCTCAGCCAGCTTTGAAATGCCAGCCATGCTGCTGGGGGCAGGGGCCCTGAGAAGCACTTGGAGTCCAAGGAGCCTGGGCTGCCTGACTTCCAGCCCCGGGAAGATGCACACGCTTGGAGGTCCACCCAGAACAACTTTGTCCGTCAGCTTAGAGAGGACCGCCACTCTGAACCACTTCCAGGGTGTCCCTGGGGCACTGACTGGGCAAGGAAAGGCTGCAAAACTGGAAGAACCTGCCAGAATAAGCCTCCCAGCTCTTGCTTGGCAGACCAGGTGGTCATGGCTGTGTTAGACTGTGAGCTTCCCCAGACTAGGACGGTGGCCTTAGCTTCACCATGAGACATGGCTGGAATGGTGGGTTTAGCAAAGGAGGAAGAGCCATGAGTGATGCCCATCCTGGACGCCTTCAGAATCCAGGGCCCAGGAAAGTGTGATACCTAAGAACAACCTACTCCTTGGAAAGCTCATCCTTGAATACCCACCAGCA
Organism: Macrotus californicus; assembly: GCA_007922815.1. Lineage (NCBI taxonomy): Eukaryota > Metazoa > Chordata > Mammalia > Chiroptera > Phyllostomidae > Macrotus > Macrotus californicus. The sequence goes on along the minus strand of VMDR010000283.1, from coordinate 117,571 downwards.
CCTCCTCCTGCGCCAGCCAGCCTTTGTCCAGTGGCATCCACATCCTTAGCATGTTGGACCCCACTATAGCTCCAAGGCACAGTTGAGGCAGGAACTGCTGTTATCCATTTTCTAGGTTAGGCAATTGGTGCTCAGGGAGCTAAAACCCACTCAGAGGTGCTCACAGAGCAGAGATGGGAGCCTGGGCCTCTTGTCCCTGGCTGCTCCTGATACCCCACACAGCTGCAGTCCCCAGAACCACAGCTGGAACTGGAGTCACCCAACAGCCCTGTGAATGTGGGCGAGGGATGGATGGGCAGAGCCCAGACGAGCGGAGCCAGGTACGCGGGTTCTGCTTGCATCTCCCTGGTTAAGCTTTTAGGGACCTCACTGGGTTTTGCAGAGCCAGAGATGCCAGGCCGTGGACCAGTCACAGTAACTTTGTCTTCTCTTGTTTCTGTGTGTGTGTTTTTGTCATGTAGAAGAGCGTGAGCTCCCCTCCACGGCTGTTGATCTCCAACACGGGACTAAAGGGGAAAAGAGGCAGACGGAGCCACCTGCAGCATCCAGCGTGGCTTCTCTCGTGCCGGGACCAGGGATGACTGGGCCACGCACACAGACGTCTCTAGCCTTCAGCAGTTTGCATAGCACACCGGGGACTCATGGGGGGCCACTTGTCACTGCCAACTGAGACAATACGATGGCAACACTGATGTCCTTCATGACGTTTCCACGACAGACATTCAGGCAGAAAGTGCTGGTGCATTTTCTGTCTGCAAAGTAAAGGGCCATGCCTCACCGAAGTGACTAGCTCAAGCCCTGATGACTTGCTCTGAGTCCACTCACAGCCAGTGACACTTGCAAAAAACTCCCAAAGCTGTCTTGGGTTTGGCTTCCTCCGCTCTTGACCCATGTGGCCAAAGCCAGACGCCTTCTCGGGACACTTGGATTACCCATAAATGCAGCCTGCCCTGACCCTCCCTGAATAGCATCTGAAGTCTCTGTGGAGGTCATGGATCCTGAACAAAGTGTCAAGGGCACCAAGAAGGCTGAGGGAAGTCCCCGGAAGCGGCTGACCAAAGGAGAGGCTGTTCAGACCAGTGTTTCGGCCAGTGCGCCGTGCCCAGGCAGCAGCACAGCTGCCGCTCCTGAAGGCCCCGTGCAAGGGCTCCTAGCCACACAGCCCTTCCCAGGACCCCCACCGGTTCTTAGGGAAGGCTCTCAGGAGAAAGCGGGCCAGCAGCAGAAGCCCTCCAAGAGGCCCTCCATCGAAGCCTCCGTCCACATCTCGCAGCTTCCGCAGCACCCTCTGACACCAGCATTCATGTCGCCTGGCAAACCTGAGCACCTCCTGGAGGGGTCCACGTGGCAGCTGGTCGACCCCATGCGACCTGGACCCTCAAGCTCCTTCCTGAGCCCTGGGCTCCACCCTCAGAGCCAGCTCCTCCCCCCTCATGCTTCCATCATCCCCCCGGAAGACCTGCCTGGCATCCCCAAAGTCTTCGTGCCCCGTCCCTCCCAGGCGCCCTTGAAGCCCACGGAAGAGGCACACAAGAAGGAGAGGAAACCCCAGAAACCGGGCAAGTACATCTGCCAGTACTGCAGCCGACCCTGCGCCAAGCCCAGCGTGCTCCAGAAACACATCCGCTCACACACGGGCGAGAGGCCCTACCCCTGTGGCCCCTGCGGCTTCTCCTTCAAGACCAAGAGTAACCTCTACAAGCACAGGAAGTCCCATGCCCACCGCATCAAAGCCGGCCTGGCCTCGGGAGCAGGCAGTGAGATGTACCCTCCGGGGCTGGAGATGGAGAGGGCGCCAGGGGAAGAGTTTGAGGAGCCCACTGAGGGAGAAAGCACCGACTCAGAGGAGGAAACGGGTGCCACGTCCGCTCACCACGCAGAGCTCTCCCCTAGGCCTCCGCACCCCCTCCTATCCAGCAGTTTGTACAGCTCGGGGAGCCAGGGTTCTAGCCACGAACGCTGCTCCCTCTCCCAGTCCAGCTCCGCCCAGTCGCTCGAGGACCCCACTCCATTCGCAGAACCCTCATCCGAACACCCCCTGAGCCATAAACCTGAAGACACCCACACCATAAAGCAGAAGCTGGCCCTCCGCTTGAGTGAGAGGAAAAAGGTGATTGACGAGCAAGCGTTTCTGAGCCCCGGCAGCAAAGGCAGTACTGAATCTGGGTATTTCTCCCGCTCGGAGAGCGCCGAGCAGCAGGTCAGCCCCCCAAACACCAACGCCAGGTCCTATGCAGAGATCATCTTCGGCAAGTGCGGGCGGATCGGGCAGCGGACCGCCATGCTGACGGCCACCTCCACCCAGCCCCTCCTGCCGCTGTCCACCGAAGACAAGCCCAGCCTGGTGCCTTTGTCTGTGCCCCGGACACAGGTCATCGAGCACATCACCAAGCTCATCACCATCAATGAGGCCGTGGTGGACACCAGTGAGATAGACAGCGTGAAGCCGAGGAGGAGCTCGCTGTCACGGCGCAGCAGCATGGAGTCGCCCAAATCCAGCCTCTACCGGGAGCCCCTGTCGTCCCACAGCGAGAAAGCCAAGCCCGAACAATCACTGCTGAGCCTCCAGCACCCGCCCAGCACCACCCCCCCTGTGCCTCTGCTGAGAAGCCACTCAATGCCTTCGGCGCCCTGCACCCTCAGCACCCCCCACCACACTTTCCGCGGTAGCTACTCCTTCGACGACCACATCGCCGACTCGGAAGCCCTGAGCCGCAGCAGTCAAGTGTTTACCTCCCACCCCCGGATGCTCAAGCGCCAGCCGGCCATTGAACTACCTTTGGGAGGGGAGTACAGCTCTGAGGAGGCAGGACCAAGCAGCAAGGACACAGCCCCCAAACCCGCAGAGGAGCCGGAACCCAAGGAAAGTGAACTCACCAAAAAGACCAAGAAGGGCTTGAAAACAAAAGGGGTTATCTATGAATGTAACATCTGTGGTGCTCGGTACAAGAAAAGGGACAACTACGAAGCCCACAAGAAATACTACTGCTCAGAGCTTCAGGTCACGAAGCCCGTCTCTGCAGGTGCTCACGTGTCTCTGGAAGCCGAGAGGAGTCAGGCCGAGCACGAGCCCTGGTCCCAGATGATGCATTATAAGCTGGGGACCACTTTGGAGCTCACTCCGCTGAGGAAGAGGAGGAAAGAGAAGAGCCTTGGGGACGAGGAGGAGCCACCTGCCTTTGAGTCAACAAAAAGTCAGTTCGGCAGCCCCAGGCCATCCGATGCTGCTCGGAATATTCCCCCAGAGTCCACCAAGTCACCAGCAGAACCAAGTAAATCAGCACCCTCCCTGGAGGGACCCTCGGGCTTCCAGCCAAGGACTCCCAAGCCAGGGTCTGGTTCAGAATCAGGAAAGGAGAGGAGAGCAACGTCCAAAGAAATTTCTGTCATCCAACACACCAGCTCCTTCGAGAAGCCAGATTCTCTGGAGCAGCCCAGCGGCTTGGAAGGGGAAGATAAGTCTCCAGCCCCGGCCCCGTTCTCATCACCCCCACCTGCCCCCCATGGACGCTCGGCTCACTCCCTGCAGCCCAAGCTGGTCCGCCAGCCCAACATTCAGGTTCCTGAAATCCTGGTAACTGAGGAGCCCGACCGGCAGGACACAGAGCCAGAGCCGCCCCCGAAGGAGCCTGAGAAGACAGAGGAGTTCCAGTGGCCCCAGCGCAGCCAGACTCTTGCCCAGCTCCCAGCGGAGAAGCTGCCACCCAAGAAGAAGAGACTGCGCCTGGCGGAGATGGCCCAGTCGTCAGGGGAGTCCAGCTTCGAGTCCTCTGTGCCTCTGTCCCGCAGCCCAAGCCAGGAAAGCAGTGTCTCCCTGAGCGGGTCCAGCCGCTCCGCCTCCTTTGAGAGGGAGGACCATGGAAAAGCAGAGGCCCCCGGGCCTTCGTCCGACACACGCTCCAAACCCTTGGGTACACACATGCTGACCGTCCCCAGCCACCACCCACACACCCGGGAGATGCGGAGATCAGCCTCAGAGCAGAGTCCCAACGTTTCCCACTCTGCCCACGTGACGGAGAGGCGCAGCAAATCATTCGACTACGGCAGCTTGTCCTTGGCGGGCCCCGCTGCACCAGCGCCAGTGGCTCCCGCAGCCCCAGCAGCCCCAGCAGCTCCAGTGGCCCCTCCAGAGAGAAGAAAATGCTTTTTGGTGAGACAGGCCTCTCTGAGCAGGTTTCCAGAGACAGAGCCTGAGGCCGCCCCCAAGGGAAGACAGGAGAGTGAGGAACCAAAGCCCTCATCCAGTAAAACTTTGGTCAAGAGCTCACTGCCCCAGATTTCCTCAGTGACCACCTCACACACTGGGCACGCAGGAGGCAAGAACCAGGCACAGGACAGACCGCCACTGGGGTCCACTCCACCCTACACAGAAGCACTGCAGGTGTTCCACCACCCCAGTGCCCAGCTCCCCCTGCATGAGAAACCGTGCCTGCCCCCGCCCGTCTCCCTTTTCTCCTTCCAGCACCTCCTGCAGCAGGAGCCTGGGCAGTCTTCAGAATTCTTCTCCACCCAGGCCATGTCCAGCCTCCTCTCCTCACCATACTCCATGCCCCCCATTCCTCCCTCTTTATTTCAAGCCCCGCCACTTCCTCTCCAACCTACCGTTTTGCACCCAGGCCAACTCCACCTGCCCCAGCTCATGCCTCACCCAGCCAGCATCCCCTTCCGGCAGCCCCCTTCATTTCTCCCCATGCCGTACCCATCCTCCTCAGCACTCTCTTCTGGGTTCTACCTGCCTCTGCAATCCCAGTTCGCTCCTCAGCTCCCTGGCGATGTGGAAAGCCATGTGCCACGGATCAAAACCAGCCCAGCCCCACTGGCCACGGGAACTGCCGGCCTCTCCCCCAGCACAGAGTACAGCGGTGACATCCAGCTGCCCCCCGTGGCTCCCGCAGCCAGCTCCTCAGCGCCCACGTCAGCCCCCCCATTGGCCCTGCCTGCCTGTCCAGATACCATGGTGTCCCTGGTCGTGCCGGTCCGAATTCAGACCAACATGCCGTCTTACGGGAGCGCCATGTACACCACCCTGTCCCAGATCCTGGTCACCCAGTCCCAAGGCAGCTCAGCAACTGTGGCTCTTCCCAAGTTTGAGGAGCCCTCATGCAAAGGGACGACAGCATGTGGGGCAGATGTGTACGAGGCCGGGCCCGGACCAGCTGGGATACGTGAAGAGCTGAGCAGAGGTTTCCAGACTCCATACCTGCGAGTGCCTGTGACGTTACCTGACAGAAAAGGCACTTCCCTGTCATCAGAGAGTGTCTTGAGCCTGGAGGGGAGTTCATCGACAGTGGGGGGAAGCAAACGTGTGCTTTCGCCAGCGGGCAGCCTTGAACTTACCATGGAAACCCAGCAGCAAAAACGGGTGAAGGAAGAGGAAGCTTCCAAGGCAGATGAAAAACTAGAACTGGTGGAACCGTGCAGTGTGGTGCTTACCAGCCCTGAGGGTGGCAGGAGGCCAGAGAAACCCCCCTTGGGCAGCCAGGGCCAGGGCAGGAGGGAGCTCGAGTCGCTGTCCAGCCTGCCCACAGATCCATCTGACCCAAAGGAAATTCCTCCCCTTCCTCACCCCACACGGCCCCATGTGACAGCTCCAGGCCCAGAGGCTTTGAAAGAGCATGCGCAGCCATCCGGCCGACCTCACCGAAGAGGGCTGCCCCCTCTGAGTGTGAAGAAAGAAGATTCCAAGGAACAACCTGACCTCCCTTCACTGGCACCTCCCAGCTCCCAGCTTCCTCTGTCAGAAACGTCCCCCAAACCTGCCAAGTCTCAAGAAGGTACGGACTCAAAGAAGGTACTGCAGTTCCCCAGCCTCCACACAACCACTAATGTCAGTTGGTGCTATTTAAACTACATTAAGCCAAATCACATCCAGCACGCAGATAGGAGGTCCTCTGTTTACGCTGGTTGGTGCATAAGTTTGTACAACCCCAACCTTCCAGGGGTTTCCACTAAAGCTGCTTTGTCCCTCCTGAGGTCTAAGCAGAAGGTGAGCAAAGAGACATACACCATGGCCACCGCTCCGCATCCTGAGACGGGAAGGCTCGTGCCGTCCAGCTCCCGCAAGCCCCGCATGACAGAGGTAAGTTCAGTCTTGTTTTCCTTCTCCCCATTGACTTTTTAAAAACCTCTGCTGAGCTTTTAAAGCCCCAGTCTCCTCAGGTTCCATCAGCAAAACTGGAGCCAGATGAGTGGGCAGATTTCCTCTCTGTCAGCTGGATTGGTCACCTTACCAGGAAACATTTATTGGTTTCCTTTGTCAGTGTGTCTCTCAGGCCATTGGAATAGATACATTTCAGTAAAGTGAGCTTTAAAGTGATCCTGCTTGCCCATCAGCTGCTACTGTCAAATCAAAGACACACCCTCAGCCAGGAAACAAAGTCTCCAATGACTTTTGGAGAGTCTGTTTGGGAAAGACAGTTTAGAGAACTTGGCCTACAGCGGTTTTAGAACTTTATATCACTCCATCCTATGATTCTTCCTGTCCTGTTCGTCTTTTCCTGCTTCCCTTCTTCTTACGCCTGCTGTTTCCGTTCCCTGGTACCCCCGGAAATCTCATTTCCAGAGACTCTTTCTTTTCTGTGAGTAGGAGAGCAGATAGAGCTGGGCTGCAATACCCCGCTCTACCAGTAGGTGACAATATCACTCACGGCGTGACCTAGCTACGCTGTGTGTAGCACCTGGCCCTGCTGAAGGCTCACATTTACCCTTCCATTGCCTCTGACCCGAGGCTGCATCAGGGACTGTATAAAATCAACAGGTCCCTGCAGGTTCAGGAAGTTTGAAACTTGGCCAGTGACACCTCCACCCCCTGACAAGGCCAGCCTGAGGATTCAGGCCGTGGTGCATGATGCCAACTTAGCATCTGTGGGCGACCAATTGGTCTGTTGATTGAGCAGCCTCACTGCACTTGGCCCTCCAACCCAGCCAACGTTCATCTCCACTGGGGGGCAGGGGGTGGCGGGACCATCTCCATTCTACAGATGAGGGACCCAAGAATCACAGGGTGAGGGAAGGCAAGGTCCCATGGCAAATATTTGGCAAACCCGGACTTGACTGACTCCACAAACTCTATTTTTCTTCTTTTAATCATTTAAGGAAAGAAAGCCTTAAAGTAATTCTTCAGACTAGGTGCTTTCACCAAATCAGGCATAAATCGCCTAAACTGAATTCACATCAAAGAGAAACGAACAAAATCGTGTTCTCTAACTTTCCTGTGGACGTACCTCCTCTATCAGAGAGTGAATTTTGTGCATTGAACATGTCCTTAGCTCAGCGGGATGTTCGTCGCAGAATGGTTTCCCAAAATTTTTCTGTGAATGTTCTTGTCAGTCTACAGACACCCCTAAATGAGATTTCCACTTCTGCAATAAACAGCATTACTGGTTTACTCTCCAGTGTGTCTTATTGGCCACAGACCCTCCCTAGATGCTGTCATAGTTATGTTTGTACGTAGAGCTACTCGTGCACCTGACGTGCGCAGGTGCTGCACTACACTTTACCTTTAGCCCCACAACCACCCGGAACATTAGGACACTCCACGGCCGCTCTGAATGAGAAGGCAGAGGATGGAGAGCCTGGGTGGTCTGCACCTGGCTGCACAGTGAGTGGCAGAGCCTGGGTTCAAAGCTGACTCTCACTCCAGAGTCCTCTCGGATGATCTGGGCTGCCTCGCTGTTGCAGTGACTACATACTTACCAAGCCGTTTAATAAAAAGAAAGCGTTAATTCAGCTTAGTTGGGTTTGGCAATCATTGCTTTGAAATTTGAAATTCTTAAAATGAGCTAAAACCTGCAAACTTTTTCTTGGAATGATGCCAGCTGATTCACAGGTGTGTTCCCTACCTGCATGCAGTGGCCCGTGTGGTGTCACAACGCAGGTCCCCTGATTTTCAGCCAGCGACCTTGCTGCTTAGCCCCAGCACCTCCTTGTCCGGGCAGGTGTGGTGGCAGGCACAGGGGACTGCAATTCTTAGCCTGTCCCAGCACCAGGACACATAGTTGTTTCTCATGCTGGCCACAAGCAGTGTGCAGAGTCTCATGACCTTCATGACACTGGCGTGAAGTAGGATGAGAATCTCATTCCTGGCAGTGCTGGCTCCAGCCACTAGCCCAGCATCACTGTTCCCTATTCATGGGCGCGCCCACCCCCTCCTGCCATCAGGGGGTCTAAAAGACATGCTCTCACTGAGCCAGTTCTCCCCACTGAGGCCTGTGAAGAGAGTAGGTTCCCTCGGATAAACAGCACAGAGCCTGCGTGCCCTCAGGTGCATGCCCCACCGTGGGCCGGCACAGCCTCTGCATGCCTGGCTCTGGGGGGTCCCATTGGATGGGGCTCTCAGGAAACCTGTGCTCTGCTCCCAGCAATGTCCTTAACCTGCTGGGTGACCTTGACTTTCTGATCTATAAAACAGAATTGGACAAGTTAGTCTCCACAGGCAGAGTCTTGTTTTTGGCGCTGGCCTGACCGGGGAGACCAAGATAAGGACCCGTCCCCAGCAGCTCCCTGACTAGTGTAAATGAAAGAGCAAACACAGCTCCCATGAGAAGGCCTGGTCTCCCCTGGAAAAGACCTGCTCCAAGTCCTAGCTTTGACACCAGCTAACCACGTGGCCTTGAATAAGGGCCTTCCCCTCTCAGGGGGTCAGCTTCCTTCTTTCCGAAAAGTAGGGTCACAGCACCTCCCCACGGGGCAGCGTGGCGATGAAGTGAGCCACAGTTGAGTGTGAGCGTGCAGTGCCATTGAAGGCGTCACTCCATTACCACCATGTAACCAGCAATGGTTTTGTCCCTCCCGCGGTGGGCCAGGTGCACCTTCCTTCGCTGGTTTCCCCGGAAGGCCAGAAAGATATAGCTAGAGTGGAGAAGGACGAAGAGAAGCGAGGGAAGCCGGAGGAGGGCACTCCTGCCTCCAAGAGAGGGGAGCCGGCGAGGATCAAAATCTTCGAAGGAGGGTAAGATTCACGTTTGGTTTGCAATGTCTGCTTCCCGTGGAGGAAGAGCTCACGCCCGGCCAGCGGGCTGGGGTGGGCCCATCTATGTTCAGAGGTGATGAGCATCTCAACCGGCAGGGCTGTGCCTTCCAGCAGACGCTACCATTGTGGGATGCACAGACCACCTCTGTTTAAGAACACGGGGCTCCTCCGTGGGGGCGGGGACACTGGGAACTGTGGGAGGGCTGGTCTGGGTCTTTGTCCAGCCCCTCACTCCTCAGGCGCTGGCCGGTTTCCAGTCCTGCACTGGGCTTGATAGCAAGTCTCCCAGGCTCTCTCCAGACCGCCATTTACCTTGGTGTGTGTTCCCAAAAAGTCACCCAAGCAGCTACCTCGGCATGCCTACTGTCCCACAGGGGACTCACACGCTGCCAACTAGGCTGTTTGCAGGGCCAATAGCCTCGTTGGCACATGCCAGCTGTTTCCACCTGTCTCCGTCCTGACTGGCCGGGGTCCAGGGCTCGTTGGGTAGTAAATACTTGCTGGGATCTCATCACTGGATTTTCACCTTGGTGCTTGTCTCCGGGAACCTAACGATGTAAACATCTCAGAACTCACGGCGGTGGGCTCCAGGGGATGCCTTGTTTCAGGTTCGCTTTGTGGAAGTTTTGTGCAAGCTGTGTTCTGTGTGGCCCTGTGTTTGCTCCCAGGGACATTGGTGTCAGGTCCCGTGGTGTCTGTCTCAGGGTCCTGTGTCTGTGTCCCCAGTGTTATCAACATAGCCTTCGTCCTTCCCTGTCCTGAAGGACAACAGCATGAAGGAAAACCGACCTCCCAAGGACAGCAGTCCCCATCCGCACAAGCTGTCCCTGGGGCCTGCAGTTCCCCAGCCCATGGGTGCCTAACTCTCACAAAGAGGGAGATGTGGGCTCCTCTGTAAGCGTGGGGAGAGCAGAAGCCGCCACGCTGCCCTGCCCAAGGCCACCAGTGGGCACCCTCCAGTGGTCCTGAGCAGCAGGGACTGTCCGGAGAAGGGGTGTTTGGAAATGAAACTTGGGGAGTTGGGTGTTCTCAGTGACGGGGAGAGGGTCCGGAATGGCAGACACCCTGAAGCGGCAGGGGCACCACCCCCTCAGGGAGAAGCCAATAGCAGCTCCATTGAGAAACACTAGACCGAAGGGTTTTCAAAACGCTGCCTGAGCCTCTGCCTGTGGGGATGGACTGGTTTCCTCCCCTCTATTTGGTTAGAGCGCCCTCGTGTGTCCCTGTGTCCCCATATCATTGGGCCCTTTAAAGGCCACGTAAGAATTCACCAACTGGTACATCTGGACTTGCCTTCTTCCCTCTTGCTTCAGACTGTCCTTGGGGCCCAGGGGGTGCTGGTGTGCGTGACGAAGTTTGCTTCTGCCCTGAGAGGCAACAGCCTCCAAACGTCTGGTTCCCAGGCAGCTCCCTGCTGCCTTGTTCCCCAGGAAGCCTGGGCTCCGGGAGGGCAGCTGGCGGGAGCCTCTCCCATCCCGGTTGGCTTGTAGCTCCAGCTGCCGGCTGGAGTCTTGGCCACGTGGTCTGCCTTCAGCTGAAAGGTGGAAAGTTACGCCTGAGTCCCCTTCTCTTCCTACAGCCTGAGTGTTGGTCGTCCCTCCTCCCCACCCCACCCTAGCCCCATCCAGGCTGTCACTTAGTTCTACCTGCTCTGTTTCAGAATCTCCCTCCCTTTCAAGGTCCTTAATCTGTGTCCTTTAAGAGCAGCTCTCCCACTCACCTCTGTTCCACTCAGATGGCCTGTTCCCTCTCCAGGTGTTTCCTCATCTACAGAAGGGGATAATAACACACTTTGTAGATCATCAGAGGATGCCGTGCAACTCGTGAAAAGGCCGGAGGTCATGGGCATTGGGGAATTTTACCACTATGACATCCATCTCTCCTATCTCCCTGAAGGATGACTTGCTCCGTTCTGTCCACTGTGAAAAATATCCTTACACTCTCAACTGGCCACATCCAGTTTGAGCACTTCAGTGGATTACGTGGTGTCACCGGTCAGACCCTCTGCTCCCGCAGTCTTGTCTGGGCCCCAGTGTGCCTCCCACCCCTGCTTCCAGTGACCCCTTTGCACTTATGGTTCAGCTGGGGCTGGTATCACCCTCAGGAGTGTTTGGGAAGGTGGGAGTGAGAGTGTTTAGTTATCACATAACGAGGCGCACGTCTGGCATTTCATGGATGGGGCCAGGCAGACAGTCCTCCATACAACCACCCACAGAACCACCTGCTGCCCCCCCACATGCCAAAGGTGCCCCCCACTCAGAAACACGCAATAAATCCTTCCATCACGCCCATCTGAGCTCACCAGTGTTTCACCTTAGATTCATTTATTCCTTTTTCCTTTGTTGCTTTTTTTTTTAACCCGGCGAGCGTGTATGTTTCACTCCAGTGCATGTTGGACAAGGGTGTGCAGTGGTATTCTGTTCCCTGGAATCGCTCAGAGATCTAGACTGATGGAGGCTGAGAGAACAAGAAGGGAAAACGGTGAATTGTGCCCTGGCTCTTACTGCTTCCCTCCCAAAGCTTCTGCTCCATCCTGTGGGCCAGAGCCCGCCACAGGGCCTCCCCCACCTCTGAGGGAGTGGGGAAGCACAGTCCTTCTGTGTGCCGGGGAGGACCAGGGGGATTTCATAGACAGCGCTGACTACTCCAGCAGGTTTCACACACAGCTTCAACTTGTTATTTTTTACTCAGCAGTGTTTTCGAGATGTTTCCGTGTTGATCCATATGTTATAGATCTAATTCAGTGACGAGACACAGAGTGGATGCTGTATGAGTCCAACCTCATGAGTCTTTTTATCGCTAGTCAACTGCTCACCACTCCCCTTACTCTTCTTCTTGACCTCTAACTCAGCGATTGATCAACTGAGCAATTCATCAAGAAGCTATTTATTCAGTGCCTTGTGGGTGCTCTGTGCCAGGATGTCACCAGCCTGAGGAGTGGACTGCCAGTGTCGTGATGCTTACAGCAGGAAGGGACCCCGCTGGGCTGCAGAGAGAGCTTCCTGGAGGGGGTGGGGCTAGGCCGGAAAGACTGGGTGAAGGTGAGACTGAGACCGTGGAGAGGAAAGGTCGGTAGGGCAGCAGTCTGGGTGTAATGGAGACTCCCGTACCTGGTCCTTTGGACTGATTTCTCCTGGCCTTGAGTGATCTCCCTTGTCAATGTCATTCATCTCCTTGTCACTGTGCCAAAGACACTAAATCTGGGTCTCCAGCGAGGACCTCACTCCTGCCTATGGAGCCTTACTTCTCATGCCTCCTGGGCACCTTTGACTGGGAGACTCAGGGCACCTCAAACTCAGCATGTGCTGTCCAAGTCCTCCACTTGCCACCAACAGCGTCTCCGTGCATACCTAGAGCTCAGATGACACACCCAGCCCTCCATACTCAAACCCTTAGTGTCATCTTGGGTGCTTTCCTCTCCCCTGATCCTTCCCCTTCCAATGGGTCCCCAAGTACTGATGTCCACACAAAGTGGTCCATGACTCAGATGTGGTTTCTCTTCAGGGCTCTGGCCTCCTCTCTCTAGGGCCCCGTGTTGGTGCCATTGAGTGTCTTCGATCATGGTTCTGCCTGTCACTCCTCTGCTCCAGTGTCTTCAGTGGCTGCCTTACCTCCAGGACCCAGTGAAAATGGCCCGATCTTCCTGGCCCCACAGTCTGACCCACCCCTCTGGTGTGTCCCTTCTGTGCCTGCCAGGGTCCACCCGTTGCCAAATGCTACTCAGCCTTCAAAGGGAAGTAGTCGACCCTCTCCTCTGGCCAACCTCCCAGGTCCTTCCACACCCCCTAATTTTTTGTATTACTTTTGGAATAGCGCCGGTGCTGAAATCCAATCCTGTCTCCCCTCGACATTACCTCTTGACTTGGATCTGAGGGCCACGCTCTGTACTCGCCCTGTGTCAATTCCTACTTGTTGAATTGATTTCCCGGCACACACCCTGTCTGCATTCCCCGTCCCTTCCACACCTGGACAAAGCCTGCATTTTCCGGGCGGCCTCTGGGAGTGCCCCTTCAGGAATGTGCTGGCTCTCTCACCCGGCACCTGAGCATCTGCCCTGGTCATTCTACAAGGGCTCCTTTGTTAAGGAATGTTGTTTTCACACATACAAAGTTATATTGTTAGGTGAGGGTGATGTTATATTGCCCTAACTCAAGTTCGTTTGTTACAAAGAAAGATGGGCACTCAGCTCAAAGGGCTGGCGTGGAAGAGGAAGAGACTACAATTGATAGGCACTACCTGGCTTCCGAAAGGGGTCATCCAAGCCCAGCTAGGGGGTGCAAGGTGCTGGGTTAGAGACAGGTAGGCCAGGTCCAGCTAGGGTGGGGCATACTCAGAAAGGGGGCCACAGGCAGGGGCAGGAGTGAGTTGGGTTTAGAGTGGCAGTCCAGCCTCAACTTAGGACCGGAATACAGGGCAGGGGAACAGAAGCCAGATGTGGGCTGGGCCAGTGAGGGCGGGGTGACGTGACTCATGGGCGAGGGGCTACCCAGGACCACCCTAAGACCTTCAGGCCTTTAGCCAAGAGTCTGTGCCAGAACTGCCGGCTGCAGGACGCTGGTCTGAGCTGAGGGAGGACCATCTGTGCTCTTTTCTGAGGGCACTGGACGCATCTCCTCTCACCCACCCCACACCCCAACCCATCACTGCAGCCACTGCCGCTCTGCAACGCCCCCAGTTCTGCACACCCAGACCTCAAGTTTCCATGCTCCTTTGGCAGAGGGCCTACGTCACCTCAGAAACTGCCCTTGTCCAGGCCAGCAGTGACCTCCGCCCTGCAGACCTCCGAGGTCAGTGCTCACTTCTACTCTTTCCTGACCTGCCGGCAGCACTGGACGCAGGTGGTCCCTGCCCCCTCCCTGTTATGCTCTGTCCCCGTGGTTTCCAGGCCCGAGTCTTTCTTGACCTCCTCTTCCTTTGCTGGAGGCATGTCCTTGTGTCTGTGGTGGTTCCACCTCATCTTCTGATCTCTAAGCTTTAGGGCCCTCAGGGCCTGCCACCCGGGCCTCCCCTCTTCTCCACCTAAACTCACTCCCAGGACGACCCTACAGACCATCTGCCGGTGGATGGCTCCCAGGTCATGTCTCCACCGGACTCCCCCACCAGGTGTCCAGACACCTGTGCAGGGAGGCACCTGGGCACCCAGTGAGCACAGCACGGCAGATGCTGAAGAAGCGGGGTGACTCATAGGGCTTTGCTACATTTATTAAAGAAATTATTTTGAGAGTTTACTTAATTCTGCCTTGTTCCACTTGAAGGAGTTATTTTTTAACAGGTGCGTTTTTCTGTCTCGTGTACTTTAAAAATAGTCGCATTTATTTTGGTTCGGGTCTAAGAGTTTAGCACTATAGTTGGCATGCGTTGTTTACGGCGTACCTATTTTTCAACGTGAGTGTGTGTTGACGAAAGAGCAGCTTAGAGGGAAGTTTTAACTTTTAAAATGGGAAGTCTACTTCTTTTCTAATAACTTTTCTCAGACCTGTTTCTCATTGGGCTTTGAAACCTACAAGTGTGGTGTATTTCTTATCCCAAATTTCTAAACTTTCACCCTGTCTAGTCCCATCTCACTGGGAACTTCAGATCAAGGAGGATGCTGAATTTGTGTTTGCTGATACTTGCTACCTCTGAACACATATCAGGGAACGAATTGATGAAATTTGTTGTATTGGGGAACAAATTGATTATGAGCCAAGTAAATAGAGATAAGTTGGAGCTGCTTGGGTCGGTATAAAGAATACACCCCTCAGGAAGCCACTTAAAATCCAAACTGGAACAAAGAATGTGTGCCCCTGAAGGGCTGGTGGTGAACCATCGTGACGTGTGTGACAGGCAGAGAAGCCGTGTGTGTCACCACACACTCGCTCAGTGTGTCCTTGTAAGTCTTTAAGTGGCCAGAGGCAGGGGCTGGGGACACCTTTGAGAGTGAGAAACAACATGTATTCCAGTTCTGCATAGGCCACTTCGTTTTTGCAGACGTTCAGGCCTAAGACTGTTCTGTCTCACGTCCATCAGCAGAACTGTTCTTGTGACTCAACCTGTCAACCCCATCCAGAATGTGCCCACCTGCCGGGTCACGCCAAAGGCATCTTGCATCTGGCTGATCCCAGGGCCCTCCTGTAACCCCTGCGTCTGCCCTTTGCCACTCACTGCGTTCTCAACTCAGCACCCAGAGTGACCGTGCCGTGTGTCAGAGACCCTGCCGCTCCTGCTCTGTACCCGCACAGCCCTCGGTGGCCTGCCTGTGCCGGCGTCAGCTCCTCTCTGACCTCGGGCTGCCACTCCTCCCCCTGGCCTCTGCGCTCCAGCCGGTGTGGTCTCTCGGCTCCTTGTCAGAGAAGTTTCTGCCTCAGAGCCTTGGCACTTGCTGTGCCCTCTGCCGGGAATGCTTTTTCCAGGGAGCCCCATGGCTCCCGCACACCCTTTAGTGAGGCCTTCCCAGACCATCCCCCCACTTCATCCTCCTCTGGAGTGTCTGGTCCCCCTTCCCTGCTTTATGTTTTTCATACATGACTAGCTTGTCTCTACGTCTTCCACCAGAACGTAGGCTCTAGTGAGAGGGCAGGAACTGTGTTCTGTTCATTGCCATTTCCCCGGTGCTGGGAGTGGTGCCTGGCACAGAGGCCGTGCTAAAGGACGTTTATTAAATAGAGGAATCTGTTCAATATGATTGGGATTAACTGAGACCTTAGGGGAGGGGGCAGGTCTCTGAACTAAGCAGTTCTTTCAATCTGAGAGCAGGATCGAGGCTCTAGGTCCCAGGAAGGAGCAAGGACTCAAGAGTCAGGGCTGAGCCAGGCTGGGCAGGACCAACCCACCCACCTGGAGTCAGACTGGGTGTGGGGAAGGTGAAGCCAGGTGGTTTCAGTGATGGGGCAAGTGTCAGCGGCTGGGAGCCAAGGTCATTTGCTGTGTCCTAGGGGACTGGAGAGGAGTAGTCCTGGGCACCCAGCTCTGGATAGGGGCTGCTGTTCTTCCTGGGTGAGTCCCAGCTGCCCAGACCCTGTCCTCTTACTGAGAGAGACCCAGTCTCTCGATCTGTCTGTAATTCTCGGGCTTCTCCCCAGAAGTGCCCCCATGCTGCTGTGTGCGTGGCCCCGGTGGGCGAGGGAGTGAGTTGTCCCACCCCCATCACATGCTCCCACAGTGACTTTTGTTCTTTCTTCCCCCCAAATCCGGTTGCTCCGTGTCTCCTAGGAAAGATGACCTGGACTTCAGGGTGAGGAGCAGCGGTGGGGGGCGGGATGTGGCAGAGTCCTGGTGAGATGTTCAGTGGCTTGGAGCAGGGACATGCAGAGAAGATGGCGGACAGAACCATAGGGCTTCCGATGGATTGAACGTGGAGGGTGAGAAAGAGAAGCATGGAGGCCAGAATGACTACTGCGTTTCTGGCTCAGGCAGCAGCTGGCGGGTGGAGGCCCCATTTCCTGAGGGATGGAACAGGAGAGTCAGGAGGTGTGGGGAGGGGAGATTGAAACCCAGTGGACGTGTTAACGCAGAGACACCAGTTACATGGCCAAGGGTTGGATACGTGTGCCCGGCGCTCAGAGGACAGACCTGAGCTGGAAATGTCCCTTTCAGGGATGCATTTGTCAGTGCGTGGATACTGTTTAGGGACGGGGGCCAGATAGGGAGATGGAGACGAGAGAAAAGACAAGGCCCAGGAAGGTAAGGACAGGCCAGTGTCCATGGGGGTGGCCACATGGGGGTCCCTGGTGACCTTGACGGAGCTGTTTGGGTGGAGATGGAATTCCAGTGGCACGGGTGGAAATGAGCTGTGGCGGAAGCACATGTAAACCTCTGGCCCAAGGGGCTGACTGTGGGGGAAGCAGGGAAAATGGGGAGTGCAGGGAGAGGCTAGAAGGAGCATGAGGTCAAGCAGGTTGGTGTTTGAACTCAGAGATCCTCTTGTGTGTGCACAGGCTGCGGGGAGTGGGTTATAGCAGGGGCAGGTGACATTGCGGCCAGGAGAGACAGACGGACAGAGGGCAGAGCAGAGCCACAGAGAAGGTGTGAGGGGCGGGGGCGATGCAGGGGTGAGAAGGGCAGCTCCCTCACAGGAACAGGACGAAGAACAGTGGCAGTTGTGACGCAGGCAGAACTGACCCCTGGGGCCGAGGCAGGCAGAGTTCTGTCAGCCCAGTCTGTCAGGACCTCTTTGCGCCAGTTCAGGCCGCCTGCGGGCTGGAGTTCTGCAGCAACACAAAAAAGCGCAGGAAATTTCTGTTCCCAGGAAACCGCCTAGGTTCTTGGGGAAGTTAGTCCTTCATAGAAATTATCCCCCAAATAAAAACATCAGATGTTAAGTAGTCTGATTAGGTTGACTCTGCACCGACCTAGCATCTTTCTCCTGAGTTCTCAAAGGACTTCCCACGGAACGCCCACTCCAGACATTAGAGAAAGCTGATTATGTCACCGAGAAACCCAAGTCAGTTAAAAAAAAAAGACAACGTGAAAAGCAAAATGGAAAAGAAAAAGACGTATTGATCGTGGGGCAGACTGAGTGTCTGAGTACGCTGGGGCCAGAGTCCCCGGAGCCCTGAGGACTGTCAGGGAAGACCTAAATGCATCCTATTAAACTTTAAAGGAGGATCCATTTCCCCAGCAGGCCGCTGCCCCTGGCTCCTGTGGGGGGTCTGAGGCAGCAGGGGGCTCCTGTTCAGAGGAGGGAGTGCAGGAAGTGAAGCCCGCGCCCCAGCACACGCTGGCCCCTGAGAGCCACAGCTGCAGCCAGGGCCTCTTCCAGGCCTCCTCTGGGCCTGGGCAGCCTGTGCCTGAGTCCCGGCTTCTTCCCGCCCTGGGGAGCCAGGCCGGCATCCCGGAGGAAGCTGGCTGGCTTCTCCCTGTCTCTCCTGTGGGAGAAGCAGCCTCATAGAAAACTCTCTCTCTCTCAGTTTTTATTTTCATAAACATTACACATGCACGGAGCTGGACGATCCAATAGTCCCCTACATTTTGTTATGGAGAGCAGGAGTGCCCTTTCCCTTTCCCCACACTGCCTGCTCCCGGCCTCAGAAACGGTCACCTTCATCCATGTGGCTGCTCCCCTGGGCTTACCTCCCTGTCTCTAAATAACGTGCCTAGGCTGCTAAGACTCGGCTTTTCAGTGTTGGGCGTTAGCGAATGACACAAGAGCCGTTCCACCTTCCACATCCGCCCCCTGCTCCCCCTCTTCCCATCCTCTCCTTAGAGTGCTGCCAGATGTAATTCTTAGCTCAGTCACATCACAATCTGCGGTTCCTTTTTCTTTCCCATACAATTTTTCCATTTTCACTGTGGATAATAATTGTGTGTGTGTTCTTGGAAAAGCTATTTCTTTATAAAGATTATCTCCCAAATAAAAGTATCAAATGTTAGCCCTGGCTGGTGTGGCTCAGTGGACTGAGCACCGGCTGTGAACCAAAGGGTCAACAGTTGGATTCCCAGTCAGGGCACAGGCCTGGGTTGTGGGCCAGGTCCCCAGTAGGGGGCGCATGAGAGGCAACCACACATTGATGTTGCTCTCCCTCTCTTTCTCCCACACTTTTCCTCTCTAAAAATAAATAAATATATTTTTTTTAAGTATCAAATGTTAAATAGTCTAGTTAGGTTGACTCTCTGTATTAGCCTAGCACCATTCTCCTGAGTGCTCAAAGGACTTCCCCAAAAACGAACTTATAGACAACTATGGGAAGTTAGTTTTCTTACTAGAACCTTCCCGAGTCGTCCAGCTGGCTCCAGGCTGCACGGGGTCTCCCTCTGCCCTCTGCCCAGCACACAACTGCCATCCGGGGGTCCCTCTTCACCCCATCCTGGACATCCTTTTGCCTCCTATGTTGAGACTCCTCTTTCTGGAAACGTATGTCTTCTCCTTCCTCAGTTTGTGTGCTCGTTTTCACTGAGACTGTCCATCAGTATAGACTTCTTGAAGGGGTCCGTGAGAGGTTTTTTGGCATTTCACATGACTGGCAATGTTGGGAATGTCTTTATTGTTTGTAGGTTGAATGAAGTGTAGTAGAATTCCGGGTTGGAAATGATTTTCCATCAGGTTTTGAAGGCATGGCTCCCTTTTCCTGAGCTCTACGATGCAATCCCTTCAGATCCCTGTTCTGTTGCAGGCGGGGTGGCCTTTCTGCCCAGATGGCAGAGAGCCACCGCAGGCTGGAAGCCAGGGTGTGTCTTTGATGGCCGGGCGTGGACAGCAGTTCAGAAGGGAGAGAATTAAGGGTAAGCTCCAACTCTGTAACTGGGTGATCCATTGACAGCCAAACAAAAACAAACAAGCAAATGGCACGTGGGCTGCTGAGCAGATGAAGGCCTGGCAATGAGGCTGAGCTGAGTCCACTGGAGTCTTACTAGCAGCAAGTCACGGGACACTTAGCTTTTCCACTTTGCGGCGTTGTTTGAAGTGAGGCCTCCCCTAGGGAGGGAGGTGCCCTGGTGTGATGCCTGGAGCTGGAGACTTGGGCAAGCGGCATCTCCTGTCTGGGTCTCAGTTTCCTTGTTCACTTAGAGGATGTAGAAAAGGACTTGACCTTGGAATCCAGGCCTGGGTCTGAGGCCTGACTCTGCCCCTTACTACCTCTGAGATCTGGAGCTTTTCCTGAGCCTGGTTTTCTCATCTGCCACGTGGTTTAGGTGAACTGTCTCTCTGATGTGACACATTCCCGGGAACCTTCCGGCCCCCGTCAGCCGATGACCTATTTCAGCTCTGCACTCTGTCGTGGGAGACGTCACTCAGAAATGGTCCACAGGAAAGGCCTGGGCAAGGGGCTGTGCAGGCTATTGTCTCTCCCTGAGGAGAAGCTGGCCTTTTCTAAGGGTCAGAGAACCTGATCCAAGCTCATTTCTTTGACAATGTGCCCTAGCCTGAGATGAGATAGCTCAGGGAAGAACAGGGAAGAAGTTCCTTTTGGATCCCAGAGTTGGGTGTTGTGTATTTACTTGTCTGAGCACACAGGGGAGGGGCTGAACAAGGTGAAGGGGATAATAGTCTCCAGAGGGTCCTCCGGCCCCGCAGCTTAGAGTAAAAAGCAAGTTGCTCTCTCCCCATGGTCTGGAGTCTCTTGGATGAGGGGTCCCAGCTGTGATCTGTTCTGCCCAAGCATCAGCAGCTCCTTGATGTCCACAGGGTGAGGGCCCAGCCAGCCATACCTCTTTGGTGCTCTGGGGCTGCCTTTCTTCACCCTGGAGGTGCCGGTGCCTCTCGGAACTATGGTGAATGTTGAATAGAGTCAGGCACGTTGAAACACTTTGCCCGGAGCTTGGCACACTCCGTCCCACCCCACTGTCAGTCAGAGGGAACGAGTGGCATCCTTCCCTCCCTGCCCTCCGAGGGGGGCCCCGTCTCAGTCTAGCAATAGAGCCAGAGCTGGGTTCAAATCCTGGCACAGCTACTGATTAGAAAATCACTTACCCTCTCTATGGCTGAGTTTCCTCATCCGGACAATGAGAATGATAATAGTACCTGTTTGTCAAAGTTAGTGAGAATAAAAGAAAACACGTTTGTATGTCGTGTACCTGGCACAGTGCCTGGTATGTGGTAAGCTGACCCCTTATGCTGGCACGAGTTATCAATACCTACTCTATGGTGGCCCCTGTACGTGAAGGGCACGAGCCCGGAAATCCCCTTTGACCAGCACTTGGTGGGAGAGCATCGACTCTAATGCCAGACCACCTGCATGGGAGTCCGGGCTCCATCAGAGTGACCAGCTGATCTTACGTAAATTACATAACGGGTCTGGCCTCAGTTTCCTCATCTGTAAGATGGAGGCAATAATAATTACATCTCAAAGGGTCTTCATGAGGATTAACTAAGCAACTACGTGTAAAGAACTTACAATGCTTGGCGCATAATAATTACTCAATAAATGTCTACGGTTTCTGTTACTATGAAAGAGTCCGTAGAAGTCACCGGCTCCAAACTCCTTGCTTTGCTAATAAGGAGACTGTTGTCCACAGAAGCATTAACACAGCCCGTTAAGCAAAGAAACCAGCCTCTTGACAGCTACTCCAAATGTGCCAACAGGCGGAAGGGAGGGAGGGCTGGGTGAGACGTGTGTGTGAGCGTGGTCGGCCCCAGGGGGCGCCTTTGGCTCAGGAGATAACACAGGGTGAACTGGTTGGGGGGAGGGGTGCTTAGCCAAGTAGGTTGAAGAGGCTCCCCACTCATGGTGGACTGGCCGTGGGTCCGACCAGACAGGGCGCCTGTCATGGCCTTGGCCGGAAGAAACACACGCCGAAGAATTCAGGGGTGAGGGGACGTGGTGTAGGCAACTTGCTCTTAAACGTTCAGGAAAAAGGAATTTCTTCACTATATTTTCAACTCTTCTGTATCTTTGTTATTGTTGCAAAATAAAAACTTTAAAAAGAGAGGACTGGTTTGGCTGGGAAGAAAGGAGACAGGGAAGCCAGGAGCCAAGGACAGAGTCTAAAAGGCGCAGGTGCTGTCAGGGGTGATTTCTGGACAAGAGGACTCGCCAAGGCCAAGAGAGGGAGCTAAAGACGTCAGACCATAGAAGGAGCGAGGCCTGAACTCCAAGCGGAATTTGGGATCTGCGCAGTGGACAGGTGTCGTCTGTCACCAGGAGTGGCTTGCCGACCGAAGGATGGCCTAGCTGGCAGGAGAGCTGGGGGAGGTGTGTCCCGGGACCCAGCAGCCAGCAGAAGGCAGATTGGACGGGAGCAGGGCAGCAGGGGGCTGGCGTGCCAGGCAGGCAGACTCCCAGGAACATGATGGCAGCAGACAAGGCCCAGCACAGGAGCCAAAATGAGCCCAAGGCAGCTAGGCTGTGAACGAGGCCT
This sequence comes from Macrotus californicus, assembly GCA_007922815.1. Taxonomy (NCBI): domain Eukaryota; kingdom Metazoa; phylum Chordata; class Mammalia; order Chiroptera; family Phyllostomidae; genus Macrotus; species Macrotus californicus. The sequence goes on along the minus strand of VMDR010000283.1, from coordinate 95,823 downwards.
TATGACCCACTGGTGAGCGAGGCTGGCAGACTGGGGCCAGAAGGCAGCCAGCCAGGGGCTGAGCAGGACTTCTGGAGACTGGAGCCAGGAGCAGGCAGGGCACCTCCCCAGGGGAGGTGACAAGGAGAGGAGGCAGCTGGCAGGGGCTGGGAGGGCAAAGGAGACCTGTCCACAGGTTGTGCTGTTCCACATCGGGTGGGATCTTCGGGGGCCAGAGAGGAAAGCGTTTGTCCAGTGGGGGCCAGGTTGGGTGCAGGCTGATTCAGAAGGAAAGGCCTCATCCCCCAACACAGAGGAGGAGGCCAGTTCCCACAGACTTTCAGAATGTCAGCAGACCTAGCGGTTGGGCTGCCTCAAATCTGTCTCTCGGAAGTTTCTGGGACTGCTTAGCTTGCAAGCTCAGGACAAGACTCTGGAGAGCCGTGATTTTCCTGAGGTTTGTGACCTGCTGCTGGGGCCCTCTGTTGACTCTGGGTTTTCACCCTCCAATGAGCGGCAAAGCCTCTCCCATGAGGAGGGTGGCTGGGGATTTGCGTCCTCCTCTGTGGTCAGCAGTGGCAGGGAAGAGCCCCCGGGGGGCAGAGTGGGAGGTGGTGGCTTGAATAGGTCTGGACCAAAGGAACCAAGTTGCTCCTGGGGAGCCAGCCACAGGTTGAGCAGTGACTGAGGAGCTCCCATTGGGGCTGGAGGGAGGTGGCAGCGGCATGGATGGCCCCTATAGCAGCAGGACATTCCCTGCTTGGACTCCCACAGGGTGTTTTCAGAGTCTGGTGCTAGAGAAAGCAGAGCAGTGACCCATGGATGTCGCTACCTTGGTCCAGGCTCTCTTCTTCCCCCTTGTGGCTAATGTGCTTTTGCCTGCCCCATCCTCCTAAAGGACCCTTAAAGGTCGGCCCATATCTGAGGTGGGGGAAAGGCTATTGTGAACACGGTGGGACTTTCTCTGGGGTCCAAAAGAACAGGACATCATGCTTGCTCAAGGCTCACCAAAGTGGGGATGCCCTTCCCCTCTCTTCCTGGGGCCTCCTGCCCAGCATGCCAGGAAGGGCCCTGCCAGCTGGGGACAGCACACTGAGAGCAGCAAGCTGGGCTCCCGCCGGCTCCCTGGGTTCAGAGGGGCTCTGGCAGAGGACTCAGCTCCTCCTTTCTTCCTAGTCTGACAAGGAGACCGAGATGTTTGGACAGGATCAAGCGCCAGGGCTCCTCAGGAGGCCCAGAGAGAGCAGCTGGGGTTCCAGCAGGTGCCCATGGGACCTGGGCATGTTCTCAGCAGCGTTAGCAGGGGGCCTGCGGGACACTGGCTCCCTCCTCTTGAAAACTCATCGTGTGCATGCACACGCCATGCTTCGAATGTTGGTTCGTCCTTCCAGGAATCCCTCACGTGTCTCTTTCCCTCTCTGGGCACTTGGCTCCTCCCCGCCTTGGCCTACTTCGCAGGTTCTTTGTGTTGGCAGCTGCCTGGGTGACAGCCTCCCATAGGCTGTGATGCAAATCGTGATCTTAGGTGGCACCTAGACAAATGCTCCTTATTTCATAGTCATGTTCTACTTTAATGCATTAGAGAAATGTGACCAACCTGTGATTCTGTGACTGAGTCCTTCGGAGGAGGCTGCGGTGGGGCAGGAACCAGAGACGCGTGCTCAGGCAGGCCTGTCTCTGGGCTCCGAGCTGTGGGTCCCTGAGGCGGGGCAGAAGCACCACTCCCAGGAGCGTCATTGAAGTCCTCCAAGTAATTTGAGGGAAGATCACACCTGGCGGGTGGCTTGGAACTGGCTTGGATACTGGAGAGGGAGCGGCGGAGGAAGCTGGCAGGCAGGATGATGGCAGGACTGGGTGGCGGTCAGGAGCATGGCCTCTGGGACCGGCCAACCAGGGTTTGAGTTCTTGCCCCACCACCTGCTGGTGGGTGACCTTGGGCAGGTCACGAACCCCTCCGTGCCTCCCTTTCTCTTCTGTGAAGTGGGGGGAGGGACACAGCAGAGGCCTGTTCCGAGGACTGAAGGAGTTGGCGTAGGCACTGTGCTCGGCACAGCACCTGGCTCCTGTGAGCCCCAGGAAACGCTCGCTCGTCAGTCCTGCAGCGTCACTCCTGGCACTTCCTGGGCGGCTTTGTGTGTGCGGCCATTGGCCAGGAGGGCTGGGCAGTGCCCAGGAAGCACATGTGAGGACAGTGTTCAGGCTGAGTCCCAGAATGATGGGTAGTTCACAAAGGCCTAGGGGCAGGAGGAGATTGTTCCCGGGGAGTGACTGGCAAGGACAAAGTCCTCCTCCTGAGGAACCGGGTGCTGGTGAGGCTGCTGTGGAGCAGGAAGTGGGTGTCACTGAGTACAAGTGGCCAGGCAGGATGAGGGAGGTGGGTGGGCCAGAAAGGAGCCTGCCATGGGGTCTCAGGCATCAGCGGGGGATGGGGAAGGACCGCTGTCTCTTTTCTATCAGATGGAAGAGGCCTTATCATGCATCTCACTTTTTCGAGGGAAGAGTGGGAATGAACAAATGAAAACCGCTGTACATTGCAAACACTCTGTGCATTTGGGGCAATTTTTAAATCCCTGAAGCCTGATATTCCTATAACTGTGCCTCATAGTTTACTCTAAAGCCTGGCTCAGACAGAGCCTTTGCTGGCTCCCCAGCACCCTCCAAAGCTCTCCACGGTTGATTAGGCCACAGCTACCTCCTTGGACAACTCTCTCCGCCCCAAACTGTTCCCTGTACATCCCACGCTTCTCTGCCTCTGTGCCTTTGCTCATGCTGCTCCCTCCACCTGGAGAGCCCTCTCCTCCTCTCCATCCCCAAGTTTCCACCATCGACCTGTCCTCCACAGCCCAGGTCAAATGCCCCCCTTCCATAGAGACCCCAACCTTCCCCCACCTGCCACTGCCTGGAAGGATACCACGTCTCCTTCCAAACCCCCAGGACCTCACCTCACCCTGACATTTATCACTCTCTGTTTGGTTCGGATGATGTCCAGCCTTAGAGTCCACAGGCAGGGGAAATCCATTTAATAAAATCCACACATGGTTTAAAATATGTAAGTTTAAAAATGTCAGAGCGGGCCAGATCAGAATGATCTTGGGGGTGATATGGTGCCACTTACCAGCTGTGTGGCTGAGGGCAAGTCACCATACCTCTCTGAGTTCAATTTCTCCACCTCTAGAGCAGGGACAGCTGTCTTGACCTCACACACTGTTGTGAAGCCAGGAGGCTGGAGGACACTTCAGCGTCTGTCACCGCTCTCAGCCAACACAAGTGGGTCTGCAGGAAATGTGAGCAGGATCTGTCTCCTGCATCCGGTGGGAGCTGACCCTGCATCTCAGCTGGACCGCGTTCCAGCCACGGGGTTGCCTTCTCACCGCGGGTGCTCTGCATGGCACTAGACATACTAGACATGCTATAAATAGCAGCTGTGACACTTCGTCCAGGCAGGGCCAGCTGCTGGAGCGTCGCCCACAGGCTTTCTGGAGACACTTCTCTGTTGACTCACTTCTCAACTGGGCACTGGGCCCGGCGCAGGGATGTGCGTGGGGAGCGAGTGGTCCTCTGTACCGAGGTCATGCCCAGTCATGGCCTCCCAAGCCCTGCTTTGGGAGACAGGAGTCTCCGGCCATAGTCCTGGCTCTGCTGTCAGTGCCTGTGTGGCCTTGGGCAAGGATCTCGCCCTCTCTGGGCTCCAGCCACCTCGTTGACCCTGCAAGGCCTCCAGGCTTCCGAGGATGAACATAGGCACTCTGATGCCTGAGGTGTCCCTACTGAAACCCGCTGGTGCGTCTGTTCTGAGAGCGGAGCTGGGCCACCCTGAGGGCCGCTTCTGCTCTGCCTCTGGAGCCCAGCTCCCCGCTCCATGAGGGGAGCACTGCTTGCTTTTCTGTGCACGGATTTACCGCTCTTGGGCCCTGAGGGGAGCCTTTTCCTAGCACGGAGAGAGGTGGAAGAAGGTAGTTCCACTCACGCCCCCCATTTAGGGATGCTTCAGCCCACCTGCTTTCTCCCCAGCGGCCTTTATCCTGCACACACAGAAGAGACCTCTGGCCACTTAACCTCTGGTGGCCACTGATGAAGATGCAGCTGCTGTCCCCTGGACTGAACCCTGTCCCATCTGGCAGTCCCCCCACCCTATTGCCCACCCTTCATCCCCCATCTGTGGTGACAGCAGCCACTGTCCGTTGAGGTCTGCTGTGCCTCTGGTACAGAACTAAAAACTAAGCAACTCACAGCCATTGGCCCACCAGCACTGATCAGGCACCTAGTGTATACACATATTTCATCAGCTATTTCTGTAGATGGCCTTGGGCAGCACCCCCTCCTGCTGCTGCTGCACACAGCCCAGAGGGGTGCTTCTGGAGCACAGCCCTACCCAAACACCTTCCCCATCCCCCACCGCCAGCAAGACACAGGCTGGGCTTTTGTGCTAGCATCTGAGGCTCTTCTAAATCAGGCTCAACTTGATCTTGTAACCTCAATTCCTGCTACTTGTCATGTAGAATTGAGCCAGGACTTCCACAATATAATTCCTGTATAAAGTGCCTACACAGAATAAGCACCCAACAAACGACAACTGTTTCTTTTTCCATGATCAAAGATTACACCTCTGACCCTGGCTGACATTCTTTTCCGTGGTTTTTAGTGGAGAAGAAGACGCATATTCAATCTGCAGGATCTGGTCACTTCCCCATCCTGGGACTGCTTTCCACCTGGGGAACGAGGAAATCAGGCTGGAAGCACCCTGGAGAAGAGGCCATAGTCCTGCTTCAGGCTGGGCTGGCTCCAGCCCACCTGAGGGCCTCTGGCTGCTGTCGCATCCAAGCCCATCTGGGGAGGAATCGGGAACCCGTCCTGCATGGAATTGTTTGAGGATGTGGAAATGTTGGGTCTAGAGGAAAGGAATCTTGAGTAGTATGGCATCCGTCTTTGGAGAGGTCATGTGGCAGAGGCGTCACACTGGCCAGAGCTCAGACAACGGTGGGAACACAGATTGACGATTTTAGCTTAATAGTCGACAGCTGTCTCAAGGTAGCAGGAGTGGCCTGGGAAACTCTGAGACCCCAGTTCCAGGATCTGCCTAAAAATGAGCAAGTCAGAGGACGCACGAAGCCCCACCTACTCTGGAAGTCAGACATTGTAAGGAATTTCCCAGCATGAATGTTCTTTAACAGTAATATTCAAATTGTTTTTAAATCCACAGAACTCTCTTTTACAAAGTTCAGTTTACAGCAGTGCCTGCCCTGAAAAAAAAAAAAGACTCAATAAGAGGGTGGTGTCGGGGAGGGGCCCAGATCCCTGCTGCTCAGCCTCCCGCCTCTGCATCCTGAGCACAGTCGGAAAGTTCTTTTTGAGAACTGGCAGGGCCCCCTGATGGCTGGAGCAACTCCATGTAATGTGCACATTTAAGGAGTCCACTCTTCTTTGGCGACTTCACCTCTCTGAACACGAGAGACCCCGCTCCCTCCCGACCTCCCTATCTGGTCGGGAGCGGGGCTCTGGCTGAACTCTTCCGACCAGACCCGGCTTCATTCACCCGGGCCCGGTGCCTGCTTGGCGGTTCTTAGGGGTTTGCCTTTGGTCATTCACTCCATAGCATCTGCACTTGCTGTACCAATTTCTTTAGAATAAAAGACACATTCTATTTTTTGAGCTGTGCTAGGTCTCAGACCCCTGAGCTGTACTGTTCTCCTAGAAAAAAAATCACGACAGGAAAACCAAGGAAATGGCCCAAATGGCCCAAATGCAAGCCTGCAAAATGGACAAGGGCGTGCCATGGTGGGGTGGCGGGGTGGGTGGGGTATAAAAGAAGGTCCTTGACCTTTTGAATCTGTGTCCTCTTTCCTCCGGCCCCCACAAGTGAGAGCCAACTGCCCCACGAAGAGCTGGTGAGCGGCATCGCCTCCCCTGACCAGCCAGAGCACTTTGCACATGGTCTCCGTACCGTTTCTCTCTGCTCCACGGTCAGCAAAGTGCCTGTTAGCCGGACTTGGTCAGGAGCTTACTTAGCCTTGTGTTTCTTTTGTTTTTTTAGAGATTTTATTTATTTGTTTTTTAGAGGGAGGAGGGGAAGGAGAAAGAGAGGAGGAGAAACTTCAATGTGTGGTTCCCTTTCACGTGGCTCCCACTGGGGACCTGGCCTGCAACCCAGGCCTGTGCCCTGACTGGGAGTCGAACCAGCAACCCTTTGGTTTGTAGGCCGTTGCGCAGTCCACTGAGCCACACCAGCCAGGGCTTAGCTTTGTATTTCTAACCCTGGCCCAGCCCCAGGCTCAGACTAGGACTTAGTAAGTGTTGTTGCGTAAATACACAGAAAACTGCTTAAAATAGACACACCACTGGTGGGCTTGGCTCCCGTGCTGGTATTACCCGTGTGCCGTGGAATTCCTGGCATAGCAGGCCTGTCCCTGGGCTGCACGTTAAATGCCCCCACCCCGGATGTTGAGATATGATGCGATTCTGCAGAATCCTGACAAAAGGAGAATCTGGGATGTGCCCAGGCCCCATTGTGAATGTTCCCTGAGACCCACAGCTCAGCCTCCCTGGTTCATTTTTCACCAAGAGAGACGTGTTCCCCCCACCTCTTGACAACTGAATATTTTAGCAAACGTACAGCTCAGTTGGCTGTGCCCCTAGCCCTTGTTTCTCTTCCCATAGACACCCCTTCCTTTTCAAGCTTCACCAAGAAAGCAGCAGTCCCTGCGGACAAGCTGGCAGGCTCGCTGTGGCTGGACCTCCCAGGGCACAGCAGCCACTGGGAACCAAGCCTGAGCCTCACATCACAGGACACTGGCTGCCTGCAAAAGCAGGCCTCAGAGCACCGGCGTGTGCCGTTCCCACCGCATCTGCCTCTGGCTTTGCATGATGATGCCCAAGTGGCGCGCCGTGGGGAGAGGCATGCTTAGCAACAAGACCGTGATAAAATCAGAAATTCGGTAAGCCTTTCCAATATCCAAATTTGGAGGAGAGGGAGAGTTTTGTGATAAATATTAAGTATATGTGGATAAGTGAATAATATACATGCAGAATAGCCTCACAGAATCTCAGATTAGGAAGGTAACGTGGAAGCCATTGAGTCCCTGCCCTCACTTAAGAGAAGACTGTGTGTTGGCAGAGAGAAAAGTCATGGGCAGACATGCCCCTGTCGGCCGCATGGCCTTGGGAAAGTCACTCTGCGATAGAAGTTAGCTCTCGGCTGGATCTACCACTCCTTCCATTTTATTTGACTTGAGTCGTGTTTTTAAAAACAGGCACCTGAGCACCTGAACTTTGTGTTTGTAACAAGTAACCTGGGTTCGAATTCTGGGTCTGTCACCCTACTGGCTGTGTGACCTCACAGTTACGTACCTCCCTCTGACTTGATTTTTCTTCCCTGTCTCGCAGGGCTGACCTGCCATTAAATGAGGCAATGCATGTAAAGTCTTTCAAATAGCCCCTCACACCCAGTGACACCCACATAAGGGTCTGGTGATGTCTTTAGGGTGGATGGGGCCTGCCTTCCACCCCCCCGCAGCCCTTCTCCCCCTCCCTTGGCCTCCTCTGCTCAGTCATGTTGCTAGCCCACCCCCATCTAGCCTTCACCCTCCATTTGGTCAGGGATAAATATATCTATTTATGTTTATTAGAATAAACATGGAATATTTAAAGGATAAATATACCTACTTTATAGTCCTGTTAGAGGAGTAAACAAGCTGATCCACCTGGAGCCCCATCTGTCTGCAGGCTGGACGTGTCATGGGCCTGAAATAACCATTATTCTCTCCTGCTTTGGGGTCTGGCCCCTTGGTGAACAGCACAAGTGACGGGGAGCTCACTACCTCACAGAGCAGCTTCATTGTTGAGTCTTTGTCATAGGCAGAGTCCAAGAATGACAACTCACCTGTCACATTGCCTGAAATGCCATTTAACTTCCAACACACCCCATCTTCTGGAATCTGGAGCAGAGCGAGGTGCCGTCCCCTTGGGCAGCTAGGCACTGAGTTCTCCCGTGCTTAGTGGAAGCTGCAGCTTTGAGAAATGCCTCCCGAGAGTCTAGAGCCACAAGCCAAGTCGTCACCTGCTAAATATCCAGAGCCGGGCAGCCCAGCATTCCCAGATGCGGGGACTGGAGATGCTGCTGGAGGCAGGAGGTCGCAATATGCCACGTACCCGAGCACTGGGGCCCAGTATGGGTTCCCGTTCCTGCTCTGTAACTTTCTAGCAGCCTTGTAACTTAGGGCAAGACATTCTACTCTCCGTTTCTGTTTCCTTCTCTGTTAGATCAGAAGGAAACAACTCCTCCTGATCAGGGGGTTGTTTGAGATTCTTTTCCTTTTCCTTTGAGTCCATGAGCCTTTGAGCTGCAGTGTAAGAATGAAAACAGATCCAGAAGATCTGGGTGGCTCCGCCCAAGTCAGCAGACAGAAAGCTGCTTCCAGGTGGGGGTCTGGGACACCTGTTGCCTCAGCCACAGCCAGGACCCAAGCTCCAGTCCCCTTCTGCCGAACCCACTTGCTGCACTGGCCTCTGGCCTCACAGCCCTACAGCTCACACAGCCAAGCTGTCTGGTCTCAAGGTCCCTCTAAGAACTTCTGGAATCCACAGAAACAGCTCTTTTTCTTTAAAAACATAACCAGAACACTGTTTCCTAGACTGGCTGACACCCCTGGTTTGTTGGGGCAGCAGAAGACAGGCAGGTGGTAGGGCCCCGGGAAATGGCTCCAAACAATGGCTCCTGTCCTGGGGGTCGGTGGCGCCCAGGCCTCGCAGCACAGGGCCTTCCGGCAGCAGCCCTGAAACAGGCCGAGGGCCGGTCACTTCTTCCCCTTGGGGAAGGGAAGACCGGGGAGGCAGGACCACACCCGAGGGGCCCCACCGTGGGCTTCTGATTTCCTGCCCTGGCTCTTCGCAAGGCACTTCTCTGCAGCTGCCAACACCTGTAGGTCCCACTCGGAGCTGGTGGCCTTTCAGGAAGGGCTGGACGGAGAGCAACTTGCTAGCCTGTGGCCTTGCAGGCCTCACTTTGGGGACTCTGGAGAAGGAAGGTGCTAAGGAAACCTGGGTCTGCACCGTCTAAAAGTATTTCTGCAGCAAGTCTGTACAGGGACAAGGTGCTAAGTGCACAAGTGGCCGAATGGGTGACCTTGGCCACCTCACTTAAACTCTTCGGGCCTTTGTTCCCTTCTGTGGAAAATGGGGGCAATAGTAAAGCATTGATGGGAGCACTGAATGACATCAAGCATGGGAGACACTCGGGGTGTTTAAAAGGAGTGAAGATTGACTCTTTCCAGGGAGGGGAAGTGACTTGCCCAAGGTCACCCATGAGTTCATGAAGAAGTGAGAACTCCAACCCAGGTCCCATGCTGACCACTACCCAATGAGCAGTCGTTCCTGCCAGACAGTGGGAGGGCTCTGCCAGTCTGCCCTGCTTAGGAGGCACTGGCTTTGTGCTGGGTCCCTGGAAAGCCCACCGCGTCGGGCGCTGAGAGACTGTGGACTGAAAAACCGACGCTGGCAGATCTGGGGAAAGGAGGCCATGGCTGGGCTTTCTTCCGTGCAGCCGACGAGTGCTGAGCACTTACTGGGTGTCATCCCTGCGCCAGGCCCTGGGGATGCACCAGTGAGTGAGGTGCACAGGGGCCCTCCTCATGGGGGAAATGGGGACACACTTGGGCAAAGCTGGCCCCCAGCCTGAGGACCAGGCACCCAAACCAGCCAGACAGGGCCTGTAAGGAAAAAAGGGGCATTTCAATGATGTAAGAAGCATCGGTTGGCCGAAGCTGAGGTGACAGACAGGATCCCCCTGTACTCGTGGACAGCGGGCTATGTGTGAATGCGTGTGTGTGAGAGTGCGTGTGTGTGACTATCACAGTATGTGGGGTGTGAGTGGGTGTGGGTGTGTATGAGTTTCTGTCAGTGTGTGTGTGATTTGTCAGTGAGTGAGAGCGTGTGTGTCTGAGTGTGAGAGTGGGAGGTGGTGTGAGTATGGGAGTGTGTATGTGATGGTGACCGCCATGTGGCTGCCTGCCAGCTCCTCCCGCCGAAGGTCCCCTGTGATGTCTTCTCAGGGCAAGCTGACAGCCCCCGCAGAGCAGGACTGGGTCCCAGCTGCTGTCACTCCCTCATAGTCTCCCAGCCACCTGCCTGTCCCTCTGCACCTGTCCCCAGAGTTTTGGCTTCTGACCGCCTGGGCGGGGACGTGTGGCAGGGTGAGTGGGGATGCAGGCAGGCCTCCGGCTGGACGTTGGAGGCATGCTCAGTGGGCTGAGAGTCCACCCCTCCCAGCAGGCAGCCATGCCATGCACCTCCAGGCTTCATGCATCAGGAAGCTCTTCTGGAATTGGGCCGGATCCCCTCCTTGGGCCCTTCTGCCACTGCAGCTGTCCCCTTCCGCTCAGGGGACTCTTACACCTACAGCATCAGACCAAGAAGGTGCTTTGGTGAGGGTGGTATTGAGTGAGCCTTTTGGGTTCCCTTCTCAGTGGACATAAGAGCTTCTGATTCAGGTCCAATGACGTTGTCTAGTCAGTGTCCCTGAGGCCCAGCAGGTGGGCCGGCCACCTCTGGAGGCTCCTGAAATCCTCTAGTACTTCCCACTGTGATTCCACGTGATCCCTGGAGGCTGGAATCTGGATCCTGAGAGCTTCCAGCTCTCGGAGATGAGGCAGGGGAGAGAGTGCAGGGCTCCTGGTTTCCGAAGTCCAAGGACAGAGAAATAATGCCCACCCCTCATCCCTCCCCTCACATGAGCATCTGGGTGGCTTCCTAGCAGACTTATTAGCACTTGTTGCCCCTTGTGGGAGGCGGACAGGCTTTGGGGCAGGCGGGTTCAGATCCCAGTTCTCTCTCTTTCTGGCTGTGGGAGCCTCAGGCTCTTAAGGGTTCTTCCTCGCGATTGTGGTGCAATTCCGGTTAAGTACCCAGCATGGACTGAGCTAGACGTAAATGGTAGCTGCTAGAGCCATGACTGTTACCTTTTTGTTACTCTCTTTGTTCCTCTGGTGGCCCAGAGTGGCTGTTCTTTGTGGGCAGAAGCCGGTGCCAGGCTGTCTCTGGAACCGAGATCCCCCTCCCTGCAAAGCTGTGGTTCCACTGCCCCACAGGAGGCCTCGGGGTCTGCTGCCACTGCAGGGGACTGAGGGGGCAGCCCTCCAGTCTGAGGAGCAGGGCAGGTGCAGGGGTCCATGCTGGATCCCCCGGGGTGACTTGTCCTTCGTCACCCGCCGTGGTTTGCTGTGGTTCCGCGTCCTCCTTTCCCAACGTCTGCAACGGGCTGGATGCCGCTAGGAAGCACGTGCATCTTCCGAGGTGGGGACCTGCCTCTTCTCCTCCTTTGTTTCCTTTACCATGACGCCTGTTGCTCATAGGTACAAATCAAACGAAGAGTATGTGTATGTGCGAGGCCGCGGCCGAGGGAAGTATGTGTGTGAGGAGTGTGGAATCCGCTGCAAGAAGCCCAGCATGCTGAAGAAGCATATCCGCACCCACACTGACGTCCGGCCCTATGTGTGCAAGCACTGTCACTTTGCTTTTAAAACCAAAGGTAAGAGACAGTCAGCTGGGGCGCCGCCCCTGCCCACTGCAGGGGGCTCCCCTCTGGGAGCCCCAGCACAGAGCTCAGGGGCCGAGGCCTCTCTGCCTGGGGCCTGGGCACCCCCACTTCCTGGGTTCCCCAGTGCAGAGCAGCCTGCTCCAGACTGGGCAGTGGCACCCCACGGCCGCCCCAGGCGGTCCTCTTGGATTTCACATGGCCCCGCCCCTGCGCACACCCACACCACCTGGCAGCACTCCCGCACAGGTCCTGGTTTGATGTGATCTCATCACCCTCCCTTTGCATGTCTCCTTAGCCCTTTACCCACTGACCTGGTGAGCACCAGCATCCACACTTGTCACTGCCACTCTTGCGTTTGGAAATCCATCCCACTCCCAGCCACTGAACACACTCGCATCGTCACTTGTCATGCCAGAGTTCACGCCTGCCTCCACCCCACCTCACCACTCAGACCATGTCCCTGCTCTGCCCGGCTTCTCTGCAGCTCTCAGTGCAGGGCCCAGCCCTCCCCCTCCTAGACTGGCAGCCCTGTCATCCCGGCCCCCGGGCACACCCCACAGCGGAAGCAGCTCAGGCTCTGGCAATCACCAGCGAAAGGAAGAAGGACTGACTGCTGAGGGTAGGCATCCCACAGCTGCGAGGGGAGATGGCAGTGGCCTGGCCGCTGCGGCGCCCAGGAGCCTGGTACAGACGAGCGGGGTGGAGTTCAAGAGTCCAGCTCTCATCCGCTCATCCCGCTGGCTGCTCCTGCGGGACAGGCGGGGAGCACTGCGGCTTCCTCTGGGCTTCCCAGTCGCTGAGCAGACAGAGGTGAAGGGAGAAAGGCCTGGGGCTCTTGACACCCCTGGTGGCCTCAGCCTCTGGGGTCAGGGTTGTGCTTCACAGACTCTGGGGTCAGGGTTGAAGACGAGGACCCTGCTTTGTCCTTCCTGCCGGCCCCACTGGAGTCCCATGGTTTTCAGTGGAGGAAACTCAAGAGCTGATTTCCCTTTGCCAGTTGTTGGCCTTCCTGCTGTTGGTAAAGCTGCTCCCAGCGAGAGAAGTCGGGCAGCAGCTTTGAGGACCCACACAGCCTTCCTCACTTCCTCCTCTCGCAGCCCTTCGGTTCTCTCTGTACCAGTCGGGGGCAGTTTATCACAGGCCCTGGCCATGGCCTCATCTCTGGTGGGGTGCCCGTCTCTGGTCTTCTAACCCCAGTAACCATCTCCAGCCCGCCTCCCTCCTCTGGCCATCATCCTCAGTGGCCCTCAAACTTTCTCGCCAAGGCTTCGATGTGAATAGAGGCGCCCCCTCCTTCCTTGTCCTCACCCTCTTCTCTCTTGGCGTCTTAGAAACAGTGTCCCAAGGGTGCGTGGAGAGGGCAGATAGCCCTGGAGCCCCTCCCTCTGCCCCATGGTGCATCCAGCCCTGAAGTCCTGCCACATCCAGGGTAGCTCAACCTAGCATGTCCCAGCCCTGGATATGGGTTCTGTCCCCATGTGTCTCCTGCAATCCCACTTCCTCTGACCTTAGAGAGCCAGGTGGGACTTTATGGAGGAGACTGATGGGAATAAGTGGCTGATGATTTGAATTACAGTGTTTGACTCTGAACGTCAAAAATCGCTTGTCCAAGTGCCCCGTGAAGGTGAAGAAAGTGGGTCCCAAAAATGGAAGTGGCTGTGAAAGCTAGAGCTGTAACCAGGACCCTGCCTCGTGGGCATCACCCCTCCGTGTTCCTCTCTGTGAGCATGCCCCCCCTTCTCTGGACAGAGTGGCAACATCAGGTGGCCAATCAGGTGGCCTCCAGAGTGGGTCATAACTGCTTCCCCTGTTCATAGGGTGTGTCCAGGGGACCACACTATTCTGTCCTCAGTATGAAGAGCTCAGTCCTGAGAGTACCTCCCAGCCCTGGGGCATGCGGAACTGCCACCACCTTGGGGAGCCATCACCTTGCACGTGAGACCTAGAAAACCCACGTGGTTGAGTTCCCAGTCAGAGTGGTCTCTGCCTCTTTCGAGAGTAAAGGCCAGGTCTGTTTTGTGTCAGGTCTGAGACAGGCCTGGGCCCCTGCCCAGAACACCCTTTCTGAGCAATGCCTGCATTGGAAGCCATACTGAGCCTACCAGGCCCCTTCCAGGGTTCCTATTTGCCAGGACAGAGGCCTGGAGGGTCCACAGCACATAACCTGAGAAGAGGGACGGCAGACCTTCCACATGCCTTGGGGACAGATATGTGGATGTACAGGCCGTGTCCCCACTGCCCTGCAGGCCTGGCCTGGAGGCTTTGCTCCCACCACTGATCAGGGGACATGCTGAGTGCTCCTCATGCTCACAGGGGCTTCCAGAAACAGCACCTTCCAGAGCCAAAGCAATGAGCAGGTCAGAAATGGTGGAATCTCAAACCCTGTGACTGCGGAGAGGGGCCGGTTGGGAGCGGGTCAACGCAGAGACAGCTCACTCTCGGCTCTCTCTGCACATGGCGGGGTGGGAGAAAGGGCAGGACACCGAGATTCCTGCTCCTCTCTGGGACACGTACCCTCCTTCAGCCATCACTCAGATGCCATGGGCCCCCTCCTCTCAGGGCTCACAGCCCCCATTGGGTGGCCTCTGTCTCCCCTCCCCCTCCCCCTGGGGCTCTGGCCCAGCCGGGCTGTGGGAGGGCAGAGGCTAGGCCTGGTGGTCCTCAGGGCCTTCCATCCCTACTGCCTGACTGCCCCCAGGCCTGGAGAGCTCCTCTTGTCCGTCTCTGTCTGCCTGTCTCTGTCTCCGTCTCTGTGTTGGACATGGTGGCGGCAGCTCGGGCCCCTGGGCACTAGCTGGGGGACCTCAGTGGGTGAGGTGGCAAAGGCCCACCAGGATGTCCCTGTGGAGGTCTAGGGGTCCCATTTCCTCTTCTCAGATGGTTCCCAAGGCCAAGGGGGTGGCTTGCACCGATCGCCTCAGGGGATAGAGCTGACAGTTGTGGGAAGGCCTCATGTCCATCAGGCTACAGGGCAGAGGGCGGATGGCTGGTCAGAGCCAAACCAGGCAGAGAGGGTCATCGGCTAATGCTCCTAGTGGAGGTTCTGTCTCTCTTCCAGATGCCCATCATTTTCCCTCTGCCTGCCTTTCCTCCTTCACTCATGACTGCCGAACTTTTGGTGGAGGGGGTGCGGTGGGAGGGGCCTGGGATGACTAGGAGAAGCTGAGGGCTCTGCAAGACAAGGCTCTGCCCATTGCCGGAGAAGCGATGTCCAGGCCTTAACAGACACCTGTGGCCATCGGGCACACCTCCCTCGGTTTCCAGAGGAGGAGACCGGCTGGGAGGGGAAGTCAGGGAGGGCGCTGATAACACGCAGGGCTGGTCATCCAGAGTTTGCTCCACACAGCCTTACCAGGCAAAGCCGCCTCAGACTCCCTGACTCCCCTGCAGACCCCAGCGGCAGGGGTGGAGGGAAGCGGTCCTCCCTGGGCTGTCTGGTACCTTCTCCTGAGAGCCCCAGAGCCCAGACTGAAGGGCAAAGCCATTTGCCTCACCAGCATCATCTCAGCATCTCTGCCCTCCACATTCAGTGTGGCATGCGGTGGAGTCCCCTGGTGCTCAGTAGAGAGTGACCGTCTCAGGGGCGGCAGGGGAGGTGGTATATGGTGCGGGAAGGAAGGAGGTCCCGTGCGGGGGGCGTCTGTCCTCTGCCAGGCACACTCTGCTGTCACTCTACATGTGCTCTCCCATCAACCAGCAGCCCTGAGAGGTGGGTCTTACTTCAGAGTTGCAGAAACTGGGGCCGAGAAGGTTAAGGAACTTGCCCGGGAGCACACAGCGAGCCAGCGGCAGAGGCCAAACTGAAACCCAAAGCCATTGAGTTCCCAGACCATCTGAGTTCCCTGCAGCCATGCGGAGAAGCAAGGCCCCCGGAGTCCTGAAACCTGGCTCTAGACGGGGCTCTGCACTAACTGGTGGTGTGGCCTCAGCTGGTTGGTTCGCCGTGTGGGTTACCGGGAACCCTCGCGTGGCAGCCCAGCAGCTGAGCCTTGTCTAACGGTGCCGTCAGCACTCGGACCAAGAGTTAGCGGGGAGCCCTGGGCCTGCTGGGAACTGGGTTGCCTGCTCTGTGAGGTTCCTTCCAGGGTTTCGCTTCTGTGATGAAAAGGAGAGCGTTCCCCACGCAAGGCTGTTGCACACCCATTGTGTGCCCGCATCTAACTTGGTTGGAAAGAGACCAGAACCTTCCCGGCAGGATATGTGCAACAATAATGTCACAGCCAGAGTGGGCAGTGTTCATCGTCCTCTGGTCTGGGGAAGGCAGCGGATGGCGGGCTGGTCCCCGAACCTCAGGAGACGGTTCATGTCTCGGGCCCGTGGAAGACCCTGGCCACCTCGCCTACCGCCCCTGATGTCTTCTTCAGGCTTGGCCTGCTCGTGACAGTGAGGGCAAGGCCCATGAGGGGGGGGGGGTGGCGACCCCTGGGAACCCTTTGGCCTCAGGATGGCCCTGGAAGCTGTGACTCCACTCCCCCTCCAGCCCGCAGTGAAAGATCCAGGTTTCTGCCCAGTTATAGGAGGAAAGTCAGGGATGGCAGAGACCATCACAGACCATGGGGAAAGAGGAACAGCACCTCTCCTGTGCCTGCTGTCCTGGGCCTGCACCCCTCAAGAAGTCCCCGACTGATGTTCCTATTGCCCTCTCAGCAAAGCCCTGCAGCTTCCTCAAAATTCTCAGAATGACTAAGAATCACCCTTTGGTTCACCCACGGGCTCTCTCCCTATTCACCTGTCCATCATCACCCTCCCCTGCACCCCCTTCTCCCGTCCTCACGTCTCACAGCTTGTCTTCCTGCCCGTGTGTCCTCCCATCGTGTCCCCTCTGTTCCTCCCCATCACATGTGGCCTCCCGCCAGTCCACCCTACCACACACCCTCCCATTCCTTCACCCTCCTGCCTGCCGGCCTCCCGCACACATGTGTGCTCATACATGTGTGTGTGGTGTGTGTGTGCATGTTTGTGCACATGCATCCCTTCACCCACCGGACCAGCTGTTCCCCCCTGCACCCACATTTCCAGCCTCCCACCCGCTTCTCCAGCCTCCCATCCACTTCTCCGGCCTCCCATCTGCTTATTGACCCACTTTCCATCTATCCTCTTGTTTATTTTTTCATGTAATAATTTATCCCCATCTGTCTCTCCATCTGCGGATCTAATCATCCAGTACCCCATCCATCTGTCTGTCTTCTTCCTGTCCTTTCACTCTATATTTCCTCTTACCCTTCATCCATCCACCCACCCACCCACCAGTCTCCCTCTGTTCATCTGTTCGAGTATCCACTTTTCTTTCTTCTGTCCTTCCATTCAAACTGACCAGTTGTTAAGACAGTGAGACAGAGCACCCAACTCAGAGAACTTACGGTTTATGGTGTGAACAGCCATATGGAAGTGCAGCGGTCTGCAGAGAGGCCGTGAGCGTGTCACGGCATGGACGGGCGCAAAGGGACATTGCGAGGCGTCTGGCCTGCACCCTCTTGGGGCCGGCCGGCTGGCGGCCTCTGCCTCCCCTTCAGAGCGCTCCTGCCCACAGGGCTTTGCGGCCTGTGCAGTGCTGAGCACAGGTTGGGGGGCGTTGAAAGTGTTGGTACCTTTGCCCTGATTTCACCAAGCAGCTGCCCCTGCCCACCGGCTGTGGGGCTGGACGGACCTGGGGCAGTGAGCCACCCCCTGAGGACTCCACAGGCACAGAGCAGGCAGCGGCCTGGAGGAAACTGCGGCCCAGGACATTACTTGTCTAAGGAGCTCAGGGCTGGGCCCCAACCCCGTGGCTCCCTGTGGCCTGCCCCAGAAGTCCCCTCAGGTGCAACGGCATCCTCAGTGCCCAAGCCACCCTGTCGGTTGCTGGGAGCTCTGCTATCACCCCAGCATTTGAGGGAGCAAGCCAGTCGTTCTGTGTGATGAGTGTCACTGGTTCCCGGGCCCAGAGTTAAAGCAAAAGCAGGAAAACCTATTGCACATGAGATGTCTTTTAATTTCTTTTTCATTTGTTTTTTAACCAGCATCTCACACTTTCTCATTATACCCCGCATCCCCTCACAGCGCCCCCCAGCCCCCAGCTCCCGTATACGGCTTTAAATGGTGGCTGCGACTGCACCTCCCAGCCTGGGTGCAGGCCCCTGCTCAGCCCCTGAAGCTGGCAGGGCCTTGGCCAGTCTGAGAAGCCATGGTCCGCCAGCCAGGTGCTGCCTCTGTGTGCCCAGAGCCTGCCCTGGCCCCCTGTCCTCCAGCCAAGCCTGAGTCTTTCTCATTCCTTTGCAGGGAATCTGACTAAGCACATGAAGTCGAAGGCCCACAGCAAAAAGTGCCAAGAGACGGGGGTGCTGGAGGAGCTGGAAGCCGAGGAAGGTAACAAATTGCCAACTTTCTTTATCCTGAGCTCCCCAACGCCCCCTCCTCCACTGCCTGCTCCTCTGCCTGTACCTCGCTCCATCCCCTTTCTTTCTGTCCACCTCTCCCCTGCTCCCCCTTCCCCTCTCCCTCCCCTTCCCCTTCCCCTCCCATGCCCTTTCCTCCAGTCCTCCCAATTACTGGGAGACAAGGTTAAACTCACAAAATGACCAGCCCCCTCTCCATACACTGAGAGTATGCTCTGCGCAGCATAACTATTGTGCATCACAGCCTTGCACTCGAGGGTGCTGAGTGAATGTGTGTTGAGTAAATCAATACATGAGTAATTCCTGTCAACATTAACAGCACCCCCTACATGTCAGGCATGTTCTAAACACATGCCATCACCATCCCAGCAAACCCTCACCATGACACCATAAGGTGCACACATGCGCTCCACGCCCATACTCACACCCACACCCTCAGGGCAGGGAGCTGAGCCCTGGGCCCTTTAGAGCTGGAGGCGTGAAGAGAGCCAAAGCTTGGCCTCTCACCTCCGCCTCCCATCTCACACCCCAACACCACATCCAGTCACAGTCTTTCATCAGCAAGAGGCATATTATCAGAACCAGTTTCCGGGGAGAAAGGGCAGAGGAAAAGGTGAGTGTAAGGCAGTGGGTCTGGCTGGACACTGCCCAGCCCCGGCACCCAAGGAGGAGGCCAGAGGGGCTTCGGCAAGTGGACCGGCAGTCCCCCCAACCGGGGGGAAGGTCACAGGCATTCATTCCTCCTGCACCTGGCAAACCTTAGACCGGATTTCCTAAAATCAGAATCAGGTCTTAGAAAGGGTGTGTGTATGTTTCTTCTGCTTTAGTTTGTCTGATTTGGAGATATATTTGCAGTCTCAGAAATGAATTAGATCATACTCTGTTAGGTGAAATAAGTCACCATTATTGATGAACTTGGGGCTGCTCCCCCAAAACAAGGAATGAGGTCACCATTCTTGTCAAGAGTGTCTGTCAGGCTATTTACAGCAGTCTCACTGAGTCCCCGTGACTGGCGGCGGAAACTCGTGTGGCCCGTTGTCAGCAGAGGAAAGGAAAGCTCAGACAGGTAAAAGCAGTGCCCAAAGTCACACAGAAATGTTGGCTCCGTGTCAACCCCACTGGCTGGGGGCTGGACAGGAGCCTGAGCCCTCCGTGTGTGGGAGGCACCACACCGAGAGTCAGCTGTGGGACCCTGGGCTGGTCCCTGACTCTCCCAGCCTCGTTTTCCCAATTCAGCAAAAAGGATGACTGTACCCACCTCATGTGAGGATGAAACCCACAGAAATAGCATCTGGGCAGCAGCCCTGCTCCAGCCCTCTTCTAGGTGCTGTAGAGTCTGCCCTCAAGAGGCCTGCATTCTAGAGGGGAGACGGGCAGTGAACATGTATATTGGGCAGGGGCAATGAGTATGAAGCAAAAACCGTAAGGGAGGGGCTGGGAAGTATGGGGAGGGGCCTCTCTCTGTTAGGATGGTATGAAACCAGCCAGCATTGCAAGCGTTTTGCAGTTGAGGTCAGAGGGAATGTCAGGACCAGCGTCTCCTGACATCCAGCAGGGCAGGCCCCTGAAGACCCCCTTTAAGGATGAGAAGTTGAGGCTCAGAGCAGGGCAGTGGTCTGCCCTAGACACCTGTTGCTGGGTGATGGAAGCCAAGGGTCCTCTGCCTAGAGCAAATTTCGCCAGGCCTCCCCACATCTGGGCTCCTGCAGGGCTCTATGGCATGCCCCTATCCTGGGGGCCCATTCCTAAAGCCCCTCAGGGAGCAGCAGGCCACTGCTGGGATCCCCATCTGCTCTGGGGCCTGGGACCGCAGAGGAGAGGGAATGAAGTAGGGTCTGGAAAGGGCTCTCCCCGCTGAGGGATCATCAGGTACAGAGCCCACGAGGACCAGAGTTGGGGGGAGGGGGGAGGTCAGAAAGAGCTAAGGTGGTGAAGGTCAAGGGCCAGACCTGGCTGTCCCTGACAGTGACCTTCCCTGGCTTTCCATGACTCTGGCTGTGTGCCAAAGGCGGCTGGGGCAGAGATGCAGGCTGAGTACCCATTGGCTTCCACCACGGAAGCTGAGTGGAGGTGGGAGAAGTGCTTGGATTCTGCATGCATTCTGCAGGTAGAGTCAACAGGTTTTGCTGACACGTGGGGGGGGGCAGGGGGAATCAGAAAAAAAGGAGCCAAGGTTTGAGTCCGAGGTTTGTAGCCTAAGAAGCTGTACGGATGGAGTTGCCACCCCCCCACGGTGAGGAAGATTCCGGGAAGAGCTTGTCTGTTGGACACCAAATAGCCATCAGGAGTATAGCTGGGGATCCACTGCCTCTGGGTGTCCTGGCCAACGCCACAGCCCGGCCCTCGTGGTTAGAGTTTGAGCACTAGCGCCACCGTGTGGCCGAATTCATTCCGTCTCCTCTGCGGTCCCAGGCCCCAGAGCAGATGGGGATCCCAGCAGTGGCCTGCTGCTCCCTGAGGGGCTTTAGGAATGGGCCCCCAGGATAGGGGCATGCCATAGAGCCCTGCAGGAGCCCAGATGTGGGGAGGCCTGGCGAAACTCGCTCTGGGCAGAGGACCCTTCGCTTCCACCACCCAGCAACAGGTGTCTAGGGCAGACCACTGCCCTGCTCTGAGCCTCAACTTCTCATCCTTAAAGGGGTCTTCAGGGCCTGCCCTGCTGGATGTCAGGAGATCCTGGTCCTGACATTCCCTCTGACCTCAGCTGCAAAATGCTCCTAATGCTGGCTGTCTGCTGAGTCCTGGGTACTGGAGACAGATGATAGCTGAGGTTTATCGGGTACTTGCTGTGTCAGATCTGGCAGTCCCCCAACAGCTTCATGTGGTAGCTTCTATTACTCATACCCCCTTTTTGCAGTGAGAAAGCTGAACACAGAGAGAGAAAGTTATCCAACATCATACAGGAAGGACGAGATGAAGCTGAGACTCAAACCCAGATCATTTTCTACTTCTTGAGGCATAAAGGCATTTTTAAACTAGCAGTATAATAATACAAGAGTTGTAAACCTTAGTTTTGACTTGGCCACTGCCCGTGGGGTAATCCTGGGGAAGCCCCACTTGCCCCCCTCTAGGCCTAGATTTCCCCCAGTGGTCAGGTGACCTCCTGAGGCTGAAGCAGGCCTCCACTCAAGCCTTAGGCAGGGAAGACAATGCCTGGGACAAGACTGCAAAGCACGTTTGCACCCCCACTCCCTCCCACATCCCTGCTCCCCTCCCATCACTCTGCACCCTTCACCTACTAGCCCCAGCTCTGCCCCAGAGCTCTTTGACCTACATCTTCCTGACTGCCCATGTTGTTCATTTCATGCATCTTACTGTTTCATATTGAGCTATTTGAACGTGTGAATGCTGCACTTTCTGGCCCCTGGGCATCTTGGCACGGTGGGGCTCAGGAGCCTGGGTGCAGGAGGCCTGAGTCCACTTATGTGTCCAGGTCTCTCGGTCGGTAGTGGAATGGATGCTGGCGTGTCCGAGTGAGGTGGTGGGACTGGTGATGAGCCTCGCAATGGGCCAGCAGGACCCAAACCTTCAGCAGCCTGCCAGGCCGGCCAGATGTTAGTGGAGCTCCCCCTGAGTCCTGATTGCTGCCAGTTTCATTACTGCCCCAGGGAGACCTGTGTCATGTTAGAGGTGACTCAGCTGGCTTACTGGAAGCCAGACTAGGAGGCTGATCTTTTGAAGCTCCAGTCCCCACCCCTTGCCCCAACTGGGAGCAGCTTAGGTTTCTCCAAGGGCAGCAGGTCCTCTGGGCAAGAACTACGAGGATGGGCCCTGCTCTGCCACCTGAGGCCCGTTTGGCCAAACCCCCAGAGGCTAGGGCCTGCCACCTGCCAGATGCCGTTGTAGCATCCAGCAGCAGCCTAGCCATGGCGGCAGATGCACGTTTAGACGGGCCGAGGCCCCGTGCTGCTGGACCAGCCAGCGTGGCCACCGTGTCCCAGAATGATCGGTTTCTTCATTACCATATTAACAGCGACCATAATTACTGGAGCCCTCACTGGGTGTCAGGCGTGCATTTACTGTCAAATCCTGTGAGGTGAGACTAGCACTCTCATTTGACGAAGGGGGAGCCTGAGGCACAGCAAGGGGACTTCACCTGCTCGTAGTAGAGCCAGCACTGACATATTAAGGAAAAAATCAGAACAACACAAAGAGGCCTGTCTTCTTTGCCTTGTTTCAATCCCAGCCTCACTACTTACCTTACTCGGGCTAGGTGCTTAATCTCTTTTGCCTCAGTTTCCCCACCTGTGACATGAAGATAAGAATAGTGCCTCTTTCTCAGGGCTGTTGGGGATTAAATGAATTAATGCCCAGGAAGCCCTTAGAACTGAACCCAGCACATGGTCAATACAAGGTGATTTGTTCACTGTGATTATTTACCAAGTGTCCCCATGTGTGTCGTGTCCCTCATCCTCTCCATGGTCCTGTGCCGTTGCCGTGGCTCTCAGGCTCCATTTGCAGATGAGGACACTGGGGCTCAGCGAGGAGCAGCCATGAGGCCAGCTGTGACCCCAGCCTCCTGTGCTTGCCCCACAGGAACCAGCGACGACCCATTCCAGGACTCAGAAGGGCGGGAGGGCTCAGAGGCGGTGGCAGAACACCAGTTTTCAGACCTGGAGGACTCGGACTCGGACTCAGACCTGGATGAAGATGAGGATGAAGATGAGGATGAGAGCCAGGACGAGCCATCAGGACCGTCTTCAGAGGCACCCCCGCCCCACCTGCCCACCACGCTGCCCGCAGACTCCTCGCCTGTTCGGGGCCCTCGGCCTCCAGACACCACCTCTGGCAGCCAGGCCACGCGGGGTGGCTCAGTCTCGGAAGCAGGCGGTTGCTCCACGTCCAGCCAAAGCATTCTGTGCCTCGCCCGGCTGGGACCGGCCCTTTCAGGCCCCGTGGAGAAGGACACAAGCTCAGCCCTGAGCTCTAAGGCCTTGTCCCCGAGAAGGCCGTGGTCCCCAGGCAAAGAAGCAGGCAGCCGCTCACCACTTGCCCACAAACACCCAGTAACCAAAAGCGACTTGTCTCCCCAGCGACATTCACCGGCCCGAGAGCCACAGACCTCGGCCCGGAGCCCACCTGGCTCCCAGACCAGCCCCCTCCCTTGTGGGTCTCCAAGACTTGAGCTGTCTCCTCTCATCCCCCACCCTCTGGGAAGGGAGCTGCCCCCTCGAGTGCATCTGCCCCCCGAACACGACAGTGCCGCAGACCCAGGCACCCCCCGACACTCGCCAACCAGGAGACGGTCACCAGGCCAGGCTGAGTCACCACCACAGTCAGTGCTGCCGGGGAAGTGGGCCTTGGCTGGGCCGGGCAGCCCCTCGGCGGGCGAGTGCGGCCCAAGTTCGGGGCTGACCCCGCGGGCTCTCTACCGGCCCGTGCCTCTACCTCACCAGCTTCTTGGCAGAAGCCCCGAGACCTGTGCCTCCACATGGGTGAGTTCCTGCCCCGGAGTGGCTGGGCCTCTTGCTCCTCCCGGTGGGTGGGGGGCTGCAGAGTCACTCTTCCCTGAGGCGCCAGGCCTGGAGCTAAGCAGCTCTGCCAGCACAGTGGTACCTGATAACTCAGCAAACGTTCATGGGGCACCTTCTGTGCCAGGTGCCATGCCGGGCGCCTGAAACCAGTTAATTTAGCATCAGAAGCAGCAGAGCGCGGACTCGGGAGCTGGCCCTGTGCCAGTCTCTTCCCACTCCATCCCCGTCCCTGTGCCCGTGTGTTCTTTGAGCAGATGGCAGAGCTTAACCTAAATCGCCACATCTCAGCATCACTGTCACCAGCATGTTCAGAGATGCCACAGCCCACACCATCCCTGTCACACCCTCAGCACCATCACTGTCACCATCACCAACACCCTCTCAGCCGTCACTGCCCTCCAGCACACCATTATCACCACCTGTCAGCTTGGTTAGTGCTGTCACAACAGTCACCACTGTTGTCACCACCGTCCCTACCACCAGGAACGTGATCCCCAGCCCTGACAGCACCACCATTGTTAGCTTCTCTTTACCTCCCAGCACCCCTTCCGTCACCGTACGTCGTGGCCCCGTGCTACCCTCACCTCCAGCAGCGTCGACAACCCCACCGGGGACTCAAGCATCTGGAGGAGCCTGATGTAGACGTCTCTCCTTGGTTTTTAGTTTAGGGGTCACGCTAAAATTCCTGGTGGTTGGTGAAGGTCAGGAGCCTTGACTAGGAACTCGTGTCCAGGGGTAAAGTTGGGTCAAGGCCATTTTAGGAACAGGAGATTCCACAGAACCAAGATGGAGGGCCAAGTGCCTGGGAGCCATAGTACCCCAGCCCCCCAGGGCACCCCCACTCCCTGCAGGTATGCACACTGGCCGCAGGTGTGACGAACGAACGTGGGCCCGAGTACACATCTGGGGACCGCCTGTGCAGAGGGGGCACCCACACAGGCGGTCTCACAGACGGGGAGCTGGCACTTGGTTCTGCCCCAGCTCAGCCGGGACTTGCTCTGTGATCTTAGGCAAGGCCCCCTTCTCTTCTAGACCTTGAGGTGTCCTTGGGCCCAGTGTATCACCGGGCCTTACCTTGTCTTGTTTTCTGACCCCAGCAGAAGGCCGAGTCCCGAAGTCCCTCCTGCTCACCCGTCTCCTCCCGACCCTGCTCCGCCCCCCGGGACCTCCACAGCCGCAGCCCAGCCGGGGCAGACAGTATCTTCAGCCACCTCCCTCTGCACTCGCAGCGCTTGGCCCGCGCCCCCTGCCCCCTGATTCCCATCGGTGGGATCCAGATGGTGCAGGCCCGGCCTGGGGCCCAGCCCACCCTGCTGCCAGGGCCCGCCTGGGTCAGCAGCTTCTCAGGGGGTGGCAGCGACCTGACAGGGGCCAGGGAAGCCCAGGAGCGAGGCCGCTGGAGTCCCACCGAGAGCTCATCAGCCTCCGTGTCCCCCGTGGCTAAGGTCTCCAAGTTCACACTTTCCTCAGAGCTGGAGGGCAGGGACTACCCCAAGGAGAGGGAGAGGACAGGCGGAGGCCCAGGCAGACCTCCCGATAGGGAGGCCCATGAGGCTGGCGCATCAGCAGAGCCTGCGCCCACGCACAGCCCCCACACCCTGCCCGAGGCCTCGCTGCAGCCACCCCAGGTCCGCCGGGCAGAGTCCTGGAGCCCCCGCGTGGAGTCACCGCCCACGTTGGCCAGCCCCCTGGCATCCGCTGCCTCACCACTGGACTGCAGCAGTTCCGTGGGCTGCCGGGCAGAGGCCACCACTCGCTTCCCAGCCCGGAGGAGGAACCTCTCTGGAGAACCCAGGACCAGTCAGGGCTCCTCTGAGCCCTCAGGAAGTGGGGGGCCCGGGGCATGTGCACACCAGCCCGCGGACAGGGGCCCTCCAAGCACTTAGCCTCTCTCTGAAAGCTTCAGCATCTGGTTTCCGGTGTTCGGCAGCAGACGTTTCCAGCCAGCTTCCTCGAATCATCTTGCTCTCGTGGGCCCCCCTCCTGTCTGTCCCTATGTCCCAGCAGCCTCTGCTCGGCCCCCCTCGGTTGTACCTATTCATGTATGCAGTTACCTGTGCCTTTTTCTGTACCTTTTGTTGCTTGAAAAGAAACAAACATACACACACATAAAAAAACCCACGAGGAGTTTGAGGCTGTGAATATTTTGTGCTTTTTTGGAGAAAGGGTATATGTGGGGCCTCACACTGCACCTTGGGGGTCAGCAGCCACCCTGCAAGGCTGGCAAGAGGCAGCCATTTGCCAAGGGCTAGGGGATGCACTGAGGGAGAAGAAAAACCTTTTAAAAATATGTAATTAAATGCAAAAGCAAGCACTCTCATGTACAGATGTGTATGTCCTGTTTACTGCCACCCCAGCTAGTGGTCACCCCTCGCTGCCAGCAGAGGGGCCAGTGGCCCCAGACAGAGGGACACAGACATAGGCAGGGAGGGAGATTCCACTCAGCCTCCCCGGGCAAGCCCAGAAAATTCCAACTTTCTTGTTCCCAAGAAAAAGAAACTGTTTCTTTTTCTAGGATTTCAACACAAAATAGTAGCAGGCAGAAGGAAGGAAGGAGCTGGTTGGTTCCCCCAGACCAGGGCTCCCGGATGCCCAGGGGGTCTGAGTCCTGGGCCCATTCTGGCCTTTGAGCAGTAGACCCCCCAGCTCCCCCCACCCTCACACCCCACAGCCCCACCCCGAGACCCTAGACTGGGAAAGGAGCTCTGACCATCCATCTCCTGCTTCCTGAGCACCGGACCTAGGCCTTGCTCTCAGGGCCCTGGCCACAGGCTACCTTCCTTGTTCTAGAAACTACTCTCAAGGCTGGAGTGGCAGGGCCCAGCCCCCAGGGGTCAAGATCCAAGGTGCATAGCCTTGCTATTCCAGAAGCTGGGGCTTGGGTTTCGTTTCACGTTTGGTCCGTGGGGTCCAAAGGGCCCTCTTCCTTCATGGCTGGGCTTTTCCGGGGCTCTGCACAGGAAGTTTGCAGGACCGGTTCCCCCATCCGAGCACCCACAGCGTCAGACCCCCACTCCCCTCAGGCTGGTGGGAAGAGCGGACGCTGTTGGATACTCCCCCAGACTCCCCAGATTCTCTTGACCTGGAGGAGTTTTCATTGTCCTAAGTCACTTCAACCCTTTTCCAAAGCAGCCAGTTCTGGCCAGTGCCCCCATCCCATCCTCCAAGAAGCTGCCTTGCCTTTTGGGCGGCAAAAATCTGCTTCGGAAGAAAAGTAATGTGGCCAGAAATTAAAATCTCAAATTGAAATGTGGAATTTGAACTCTAGCATATTTACCCTGCTCTGGAAGAGGTGGATTTCCCCCCAACCCTCCAGATATTTTCTTTACTTTCTTCAAAGGGGAGAAAGCACATGCCTCCCCACTGCTACCCAGGCTGGGCGCTGAGGCCACACGGCAGAGCAGGGACTCCCCTGGCTGGCCCCGGTCCTCAGCCAGGCGGTGGGAATGCTCCTGTGCCCCTCGCTCAGATGGACGCCGGAAGGTGGAGAGGGTTACACTGCTGTGAGCCCCCCGAACTCAGCCATAACTCCCTCTTCCTCCAGTCCATGGCCCTGCCCGGCTTGGCCCCTGCGGGGTAGACACACCAGTCACTGGCCCAGCCTCCACTGCACCAGCTAGTTCATTTTCCTTTGACCTCACTCAGAGCTGAGACAAAAAGGGGGAAAGAGGGAAAGGGTCTCCCTGGGGCCAATGGGCTCCAGGGTGCTGGGGGTGGGGTTGGCGAGCAATTGACTCAGTGTCTGGGAGTCTTGGCACCCTGGGAGCAGGCCAGCAAGCCGGACCCTGACCACATGGCACTGCTCCGGCCTGGCAGGAAGTGGAGAAGAACCGGGCAGCACCCAGCCCAGGCCGAGGCCAGGCCCTTCCGCACCTGCGCCTTTCAGGCCTGCCCCTGGACGAGAGACTTCAAGCGCTGAGGCCTGGCCGCTGGATACAGGCACTGCTTTACCCCAGGTCTGAGATCTTCCTGGGCCTGGTCCTCCTGCCTCAGAGCCACAAAGTCACAGGCCAGGCGCTCTGCTGGATTAGCCCCTGACTTTGGGGGTGGTCACGCCCCTCACCCACTCTGCACTCCCAGCTCCCCCGGGCATTGTTGCCCTTGTACTCAGACAGCTCACAAGGTTTCCCTCCTGGAAGGTACAGAGATGGATGGTGTGGCCAGCTGGGGAGAGTCCAGCTCAGGCCACAGGCGTAGGTACGGGGGACCGAGACCAGGGGTCACCAGAGACCCGTTTCTCAATAACGGAGACAAATTCCACAGCAGAATCTGTCCTAAGGGCTGCTGCCCCACACAGGTGCTCAGAGAGGTGGAGTCGATGCCACCAGTCTGGGTCATGTGTCACTGGGCTTAGCTCTAACCCCCCTGCCAGACTCTCTTCCCACTCCCTGAGCACAGAGCCCCGGCCCCCACACACTTTCGTAACTTGGAAAGAGACTCTTGCTGCATGCTGTTCCCAGGCCCCTGCCCTGATCCTGACCACATCCGTGTTTCCAGTTTGCCTGTGACACTGCTGTCCACGCTGAGGGGGCGGCGGAGGGAGCAGCGCTGGCTGCTTGGCACAGGCACCTGTTGCATGCTCTGTTAAAATGTGGGGATAGCCACTCCTTGGCACAGGCCAGCTCTGGTCCTTGGGTGGTGTTGGCCAGAGGGACAAACACTGCTGAGGTTTTTGCGGACAACCCTTGACTTCCATTGTGGATCCTAAGCCACTTGCCCCAGGCCCACCCTCCAGAACACCCTTCACCCTCAGTAAGCTCAAGGTCACGCTGGTTACTAACCCCGTTTTTCTCTGAGGCACGTTTCCCCAGGCCCCCTCCCCGCCCGCCGCGATCCCCTGGCCACCCCCGCCCCCAGCCAGGCAGCAGTGACCTGCTCACTCTCCCGCCTCCACCTTCCAGACCCACAAGGCACTCTGTGGGAAACAGTCTGAGAGAATTAGCTTCCTGATCCCTCCCACCCCTACTCCATTCCCACCTGGCCCTTTTACACGGGAACCAGCAACATGTCTGGGCTGAATTACTCTCTAGACCTTTCTTCGGACAAATCCTTCTTAAGCAACAGTCCTGCCTGGGCAGCCGTCCTTGGGGACACATCTACAGCATTGACCGAGGGGAGACAGTTCCTGAGGCCTGTCCCACAGATTCTGCTTCCGTGTTGTGAATCCAGTCCGCTTTCCATTAGAAAACTGCTTCGGCACTTACGATCACTTTACTCAATTTAGTGTTAAAAAACAGAAAAGAAACAGAAAAAGGAAACGTGTCGGCAAATGTAAGATACACGCTCTCTGTAAGATAAATATTTGCCTTTTTTCTCTCAAAGGTGTATGTATTCTGTCCGTGAAATTGTCTGTAGAGAGTTTCTATGTTCTTAAATGGCAATACATTCGAAAAATCATACTGTAGATATGTACAGGAGCCACACTGGGACGGGGTAGTTTTGCCTGTAATTTTATTTAATCTCCAGTTTCTATATTTGCATCTTGCAATGTTGGTATGGTATATATCAGTGCAAAAGAAAAAAAACTCAACAAAAATAAAACAAATCCACACAGGTCTACAGCACCGGGTCTGACACACGAGAGGAAGAAAATGCTCTGTATTGGTGTGTGTGACCTTTGTTGTAAATTACATCTGTACTGTGAATGAGAAGTTTTTACACGTATAATAATTGCCTTTATTACAGCTCTGGCTGAGTGTTCAGCCTGAGGATATTTTTTAAAAAAAAAGACAGCATGTTGGAATAAATTTGAAAATCCCAACATAGCCCTGCTTGCCTGGCTCATGGTCTTCCTTGAGGGTTGTATGTAGAATGCCAGAGTCGGAGGGACACTGGTGTCTCAAGGGCTTGATTTGCTGCACAGCAGTCAGGCCCAGAGAAGGTAAGTGACCAACCACAGTCACACAGCTGGCAACTCTCTGACCCCTCGCTTCCAGGCCCAGCGAGGAGACCTCAGGGCCATCGCCATGAGATTTGGGGTCTATATTAGTTTCCTAGGACTGCCCTGACAAACTGCCACAAACGAGGTGCTAAAACAGCAGAAATGTGTTCTCACACAGTTCTGCAGGCAGGAAGTCTGAAATCAAGGTGTCCGCAGGGTGGGTTTCTTCTGGAGGCTGAGGGACAACCTGTTCTGTGCCTCTCTCCTGGCGCCTGGTGGTGGCAGAGTCCCTGACACTCTTTGGTTTGTGCCTGAACAACTCTGACCTCTGCCTCTGCCCTCTCGGCCTATCTCTCCCCTCTCCACCCCCTCCCCCCACCCCCTCAGATGTTCGTCATTGGATGGAGGGCCCACCCTAATCCAGGATGACCTCATCTTGAGATCCTTAACTTAATTACATCTGCAAAGACCTTTTTTCCAAGTAAATTCACACTCACAGGTTCTGGCGATTAGAACATGGGACTAAATTTTGAGGGGTCACCATTCAATTCACTATGGATGTGGAATTAGATCATGGCGCGGTCACTCGCTGCCTGTGTGACCTTGGGCAAGCCACCCAACCTCTGTGGACCTCCGTTCCCTACTCTGTAACGTGGAGGGTTGTTGTGAGGTAAGTGAGGCGTCGCACGCAGGGTCTAATGAGCCTCAAACAGAGTAAGCCTTCAGCAAAAACCCTCTGAGCAGGCCCTGCACGGGGTCCTGGGGTCACAAGGATGAAAAAGATAGGTATGGGTCCCCACCTTTTGTGCCCGACGATGATTTGCTGAGCGCCGGTGAGGGGCGAATTGTGGAATACATCAAATGGTCCCGCCCTCACAGAGCTTGCGTTCTAACAGGAAAGGCCATCCTTAAGCAAATAATGACATCACTAATTACTCAATCACATGGGGCCATAACTGCTGTGGCAGAGAGAACAAAAGCTGTAATCCAACAAGAGTCTGAGTCACCCTAGAAACCTTTCCTGGAAAACTCCTTAAGGAGGGGAAGGAGCCATTGAAGAGGCTGATGGGCAAACAGGAGGGATTGGTCCTCCAAAGTGGGGTTTTTTTTGTTCACACTACCTAGCAATTAATTCAATTTTGACACTGGCTACCCCGAAAGAGCACCAGATCCCACAGGTTGAGGACTCAGTCTCACAAGGCTGCCCCCACACCCGCACTTCAACGCCAGGCAGTAACACAGGTTGCGCCCCTGTGCTTCTGACCAACCAGCTGCAGACCAGAGGTTCCCACGACCCCCTCCCTGAGTTCAGCTAATTTGCTACAGTGGTTCACAGAACTCGGAGACACACTTACTTATTGACCAGTTTATTCTACAAGGATAAGAGGGTTTCATACTCCCTCTGAGCACACCACTCCCCCAGCACCTCACATGTTCACCAGCCTGGAAGCTCTCTAAACCCTGTCCTTCTGCACTTTTAAAAATGAGAGAGCATGCACACGTACACGAGAGCGCTGGGTCCTTGGTCTTGAGGGGTTTTATCTGGTTTCCAAAGGCTGGGAGTTTAGGGGAGGATAGAATAGAATAGAATATTCTCAATAGAATATTCATTGGCTTTCCAGGTGTGACCTTTCAGGGTCATGGTCTCTGCTGATTGGTCAGCACCAAGGCAGGGGGTCATTAGTCAACACAGCTGGTCCGGATGTCAGGTATGGTGTCGATTCATCTGATTTTGCTGCTTTTCTGGGCCTGGAGCTGAAACACAACTGAGGCCTGGATGTTACCTCTGTCTCTGTAATCAGCAGACCTGCGACTTTGTTCCTAGGGTTATGCTGCTCGGAACCTCACTGTCCGGGGGCTTGATGCTTAAGGGAGTGGTCATGCAAGGGCTTGTATGGGCGTCACATAAGGCTATTCTCTGACCCCCCTGTTCCTCCTCTAAGGGGAGGAAAAGTCAGGGGAGGGTCCACACTATATGACCAGCAATCTGAAAGGGCAGGGGGTCTGAACTGGATGACCATGCAGTGCTAGAGGAGGACAGGTCACCCTGGGGTTGAGGTCCCACCTTACTTGTTTTCCCAGTTTTGCTTGTTGCTAGGCAACTGGGGCTCTCCACCCTGGTGACCTTCTATACCTGGTCATCCTTCCTACTCTGCCCATGTCTGTCTAACCGCCTACTACATCACATAGGGTAAAATGCTGTCTGGACGTTTAGCACTAAGAGCCTTTGAGGGTCTGTCTGTTTTGGCACCAAGGGGATCATTACTGAGGGAAAAGCTGGCCTAGCATAGTGCCCGGCTCACAGCAGGCCCTCTGTAAACACTGTTGGGTGTGGAATACATGGTGGAGGCAGCTGGTGGTAGCAGAGGACAGAGGAGAAGGTGAGGAAGCGAGGGAGTGGATCTGGACACCTGCCCAGGGGCCTGGGGTGGAAGGCAGCGGAGACCTGGGCAGCAGCTGGAGGAGGGCATGGGGTCCTGGGAAGACAGACTTGAATGTGTTTAGGGGCTGGTGGGAAGGAGACGTGAGACTCAAGCCTGCTAGGTTCAGAGGAAAGGCAGCCGCTCCTCCCGTGGTGACCCAAGGGAAGAGGTGCAGGGGAAGTCAGTGTGTCTGCTGCTTGGTGACAGGAAGTTGAGGGCACTCCTGCAGAGGAATTTTCTCTGAAATGGAGTGAAGTCACCTGCAAAATGGGAAGGAGGAAGCTGCTGGGGAAAGACACTGGAGGCTTGAGCAGGTGTGAATGATCTTTGAAGGGAGCAGGGGAAACCAAGAAGGGCACCTGTGGCAGCCAGAGATGGCTGCCACTTCTGCTCACCTGGGCCCTTCCTCCAGCAGCGCTCAGCAGCCTGCCCTGGGCAGGGAGGCGGCGGCGGCTGGGAGATGCATCCAGGGTGGGGACTGTCCCAGGCCAGGGGACAGATGGACAGTGGGGTACAGGAGGTGAGAGTATTTGCAAACGGAGCGGCGAGGTCACAGACCACCGAACTTGTGGGCTGGGAGGGAGGCAAACGGAAAAAGGTCAGTGGTCAAGTGACAGATGTGGATAAAAACAGAAAAAAAGGTTGCGAGTTAGTTGTCTTTGCACATTTAGCTGGGACGGTGGAGGACGAAGCCAGTGTTGACCACAGGTGTGGGTGTAGAGGCGGGCGAAGGAGATGCCACTGGAGAGGAAGAGGCCAGGCGTGCGTGTGCACTGTGGGGAGTAGGTCCTGCAGAGGGAAGGTGCAGCCACCTCTGATGACTGCAGGGCTTGGGTGGAGACCCGGGCTCTGATCAGGGTGCATCAGTCAGGACAGATGCCATCATGCTGTAGAAACAAGCAGCCCCGTTTCTGTGCCAGGCCCTGTGTCCAGCATTTGACAAACCCTAGAGAGCTTCAGGGCTTAGATTCCCATTCTTGACAGCATGGAAAGTGTGTGTGAATTCTCTGAAGGACCAGCTACCTGCCCCCTCTCCCCTACCACAAGGCCTCCCATGGCCACTCTCTAGAGTTCTAGAAGCAATTTTCACTTTTGCAGTGAGACAGAGTGGGGCACACGCTCCTATTTTGCAGGTGAAGGGTAGAGGCCAAGATCACATTCTGGCAAGTGGCAGGGCCACCGAGCCCAGTCACACTTGACCCAGAGCCTCAGGAGGGCTTGTGCTGCTGTCTGGCATTGAGGCCGAGTGAGCTTTGCCTGGCTCCCAGTCCAAGGCTGCACTGGGCCTTTGGGGCTCAGAGGTCCCACTCTCACTCCCAGACCTGGACTCTCTCTGAGCTCAGGATCTGGAGTCCACACTCTGTCCTAGAAACTCCTGGGGCCATGTGACTGTAGACGGGCCAGCCTCAGAAGGTAGGCCAGCCCAAGATGGGTATTAACAGAGAGAAACAGGAGGCAGGGAGAGTCAGGAAGGATGGAGAGGGGCAGAAGGGGAGCATGCTGGAGCTGCACCACACGGGGTCGTCTTGGGCTCATGAGCTCCTGGGTGGGGGCACCTTTACCACCTCACCACCTCTATAGAGGAAGATGGCTCAGGTGAGGCCACTTCCCAAAGTTATGGTAATAAGTGGCAGAGCTGGGATTTAAAACCAAGCCCCCGCATTTGGGAAGTGGTTGGCTTCCCATGGAGAGAGAATCTGGGCCTCTTTGCTGCTCAGCAGCCCTCCAACCTAGGTTGGGGGTGGGGGACCTCAGGATATACATCTCCCAATCCCATCAAAGCCACTTAAGGGAGACACAGCTGCCTACCACCCCTTTTGATAAGTGAGAAAACTGATTTCCAGAGCCAGGAAGAGTTTGGCCCAAGGCCAGGGCTAAGATTCCCAAACCCTCGGCGAAGCCACCTGTGCCACCCCGCCCAGCGCTCCTCTGCCCCGGGCCTGGGTTCACCTGCCCAGCTCTTCTGCCCGGCTGCCTTTTTAGGGAAGGAAAAGAGCAGCCCCGGTGATGGGCAGGTGGGTGGGCAGGCAGCCATGCTAATCCACCAACTCCCGGCAGCTCTGGTTACCGTGTTTTGGGGCCCAGGCAGCCTGGCTGGGAGTGCCAGCCCAGCTGATGGGTGTCGCCAGCTCCCCTGCCAGAGCCATACAAGGCCTTGCTGCAGCCCAGTCCTCAGCCGACATAGGGCAGCCCCAGGAACGGTGCCTGCCCCGCCCGTGAGCCTGCCAGCCCGGCACGTCCTCGGATTCTGCCTAATCCAGCCCGGGAGCAGGGAGGGCTGTGGTGCACGTGCACCAAGCCCAGGGCTCCCAGAGGTCAGGAAAGTGGCACTGCCAGGGCAGAGGCCAGAATCGGGTCAGGGGCCCCACTAGCAGCAAGGAGCTCAGCCAGGGGCAGGGAGCAACAGAGCCAGGCCTGGTCCAGGCCCAGCCATGTCTTGACAAGATGCCCTTCTGGCCTGCCTGGTCACCTGTCCTGCCCCTTCCACATCTGGGAATAGTCTCAGCAAAGTTAGTTTCTGATCCCTTCTCGGGTCTTGGGTCTTCCTGGGGCCCAAGTCCCAATACATCTGCCCCATCCTGGGTCTGTGGCTGCACGCACCACTCAGAATCAGGGATGCCCATCAGTGTGTGCCTTTTGCAGAAATTGTGTGCATATGTGTCCCATTGTGGGCCTTGTGTGGGCCACTGTCACCGCTGTGGGTCAGGGCCTGGGATGGTAAAAGCAGGTGGGGACAGGCAGCCCCTCCCCAGCGGGACTCGTCCCGCGTGTCAGCCCATAAGACCTCTGACTTCATGCTCACAAGATCCCTGGGAAGTAGGAAGCCTTGGCCCATTTGAGAAGCAAGGAAACTGAGTCACAGAGAGGCTATTTGCCCAAGGCCAGGGTGCCAGGATTCAAGCCCAGCACAGTCTGACTCCAGACTGTGCCACTTAGACGTCTTCCCCTGGGAATTTCAGCTCCTAGAGAGACAGGTGACCACCATTTAGGCCAAAGCTTGAATGGAGGAATGAAAGTCACTGTCAGAGATAAGAGGACCCTTTCTTCCTGAGCAGGGCAGGGCTTCACCTGGCCCCCAAAGCACCATTGCCCAGGCCGTGGCCACAGATGCCACTGTGGGCAACGGCCCTCTTGGAGCCTCCCTGGCCACCACTGACAATGAGATTTGTCACTGGGTTCCAGCAGCCTTGTGTGTCCTACGTGGGCCAAGCTGAACTTGGGGCCAAGACTTCAGTGCTCTCCAGGGCCACCGGGCAGGCGAGGGAAAGGTGCCGGCGGGGGGCGGGGTGGCGGGCCGGGCTGGCATCGGGCTCTGTTTGCTCACCCAGGGAAGGAGATAAATATAGACCCAGGATTACTCAGACACAGCCTGGGAAAACCTGCTCTGGGCCTCAGCTCCTGCCTGGCCCAATCTCACCTTCACTGGCCTGCCCACTCCATGCCTGCTGCCAGGCCGGCCCGCCTCCTCCCGGGACTCCCCAGCTAGAAACTTCAGGACAGCCCTTCCTACCTGCTCTCTGGGGCGAAGCAGAAACTGAGGCCCAGAGAGAGCAGGGTGCTTGCTTTGAGTCCCACAGCAAGTTAGAAGTGGGGAGAGCTGGGGTGGCACTGGCATTAGGAGTCATCTTTTCAGGCCCAGGCACTATACCAGTCCAGACTCAGTTTCCCCATCTGTGAGATGGGGGCCAGGTGCACCCAGCCTTCTATTTCCCTGGACCTGCATGGAGCATGGAGTTGATGACCACCCAGCAGAAGGGGTGTGAGGCTGAGGGCTCATGAACCGGGAGATGTGGACCTGAGCAGCAGGGGAACAGCTTAGGCGTTCAGGCTGCAGCCACACTGTGCGCCATGTGTCAGCTGCGGGACTTTGGGCGAGTTACTAAGCATATCTGTGCCCCAGTTTCCTCATCTCTGAAGGGAGAATAATTGTTATTGTATTCTCTGTCATGATAGGATATAAATATTATAACCGGTATAAAATGTGTTATATGCATAGAGTGTAATAATAATGGCCTGACAGTGGCACTGGCCTCCTAGAGAGTCAGGAGGATCAGATGAGTTACTACACGCAAAGCTCTTATACAAGCCCCTGGCACAGAGCGACAGATATACGCACGTTTGTTACAATTGTCCAGCCAAGGCAGGTGGGGGCTGGGACACAAGGGGCCGGATGGGCCACCCTGCCTGGGAATGGCCAGCCCGGGCGCTGCAGGGTGTGGGTCTCCGCTGCGCCATGGGCCTGCAGCGCCTCCCTTCCCTTCTTGCCCTGCCTGACAGCTTCCTGAGTCAGGCAGACGTGGATTTGAAGGTTAGCCCCACCACTTACAGGCTGCGTGACCTTGGGCAAGTGATGGGCCCTCTTCAAGCCTCAGATCTCACTTTTATCCCTCCTGGGATTGTTACGCCAGTAAACCAGGGAGTCTATGGGAAACATCCA
The DNA here is from genome assembly GCA_007922815.1 of Macrotus californicus. Taxonomy (NCBI): domain Eukaryota; kingdom Metazoa; phylum Chordata; class Mammalia; order Chiroptera; family Phyllostomidae; genus Macrotus; species Macrotus californicus. The sequence goes on along the minus strand of VMDR010000283.1, from coordinate 59,727 downwards.
GCTCTACCAGGCAAATGGGCTCTCCACACTCAGTCTCATGCCGACCACCTGCTCTCGCTTCCTTCAATGGCTGTGAACTTGGCCCAAATGAGGCCACACTTAGTATGTGACCCTCACATGTGCCAGGGCCCTCGGCTGTGGGAAACATGCACCACCTCCCACACTGTGCACAAGCGCAGGGCCCCTGGCCTGTAGGACCCCTAGGGAATCTTAAGTTCTCTCCTGCACAGTAGCCCCCCTGCACCCCTTATGGACTCATGCATGCCCACACAAGTGCTGGTGCCTCGAATGCATAAGTGGACACATAGGGCACAGCCACGCACACATGCACACCTATGCACAGGTACAGAGAGACATGTGACTGCAGGTGTGCCCCTGCACATCCTTGCCAGCACGTTCCCACACTCAGCGGTGTCCCAGCGAGGCCCGGCCTGGCCCTAAGGTGGCCGTCTTCACAGCAGAGGAATGCAAACAGCTGAGGAGGCTCTGCCAGCGGACGTGAGGCAGAGGCCAAGGGGAAACCACACAGCAGGAATCCGGGCAGGCGAGCCAGGCTGAGGCGGGGCTCTCAGGTGCCAAGAATTGTGTCAACCGGGCATGTGCAGACACTTGCTCTCCAGTCTCCCAACACCCTGTGACCTCGGAGCTTCTGGGACTTGAAGGCCAAAGGGTCTCACAGGCCGTTGTCCTCTACCTGAAGCAGCGAGCAGGTTCTGCCTTGCTGGGTGGCAGGGCCCTGTCTCCCTCCGAGCCACAGAGGCCTGGTCTGAGTTGTGAGGATCGCACCAGGCGGCCTTCCCTGCTGGGGGAACAGGAGAAGCTACAGCTACAGAGATGTGCAGGAGGAGCTGCACTGTCACTGACTCAGGCCATGGGAGACAACGGAGATAAGTGGAAGTGACTGCAGCTCGGGCAGCGCTCATGCCAACCCAGCAACCACGGCGTGCTCAGGTGCTTGTGCCTAGTAACTCCCTAGAAACCCACCAAGGGGACGCTGCTCCCTGTTTATAGATCCTGTGGGATCTGAGGGGCAGGGGTGGGCACCCTACCCAGGTCCCAGGGCCGGCTGAGTCCAGAGCCTGGCCTCTAACCACTGAGCAATGTGGCCTCTGCCACTGGAAAGGGGTTTGCAAGTGAGGCCCAAGGACAGCAGGCAGCACAAATGGCACTGTCCCAGATGCAGGGATCTCTGGCCCCAGGTGACAGGGGGCCTCCTGGGACTCCTGCATCATCAACCTTCTTCAGGTCACAGCTGTGCTACCGATGTATAAGACCTGTACACAGGGAGGAGTCGGGCTCAGAACCATCTGGGGATTTCAACCTCTTCTGCCAGTGCCCTTCCCTGGGGACCCACTGAGACTGGGTGGGGGCCATGTTGGGGTACCAAGAGAGGGCAGGTACTAAGGTAGGAACAAGGCCTCTGCCAGGTCAGCCCTGGGGTGGGGAGAGGTCATCACTATCCCACATAGAACATATGGCCTAAGAAGGACAGAAGCCAAAAAGTTCCAGAATAGACTGAGCAGAGGGAGGGGCTAGTGAGGACCTGCCAATTGTAGAGTCCCTGAGGCCAGGATTGACATAGGTGGCCTCCTGTGAAAGGCCACTAGGCCAACTGGGACCCCAATGCTCCAGCGCCATCTGTTTACTGGATGGGACTGGGGTGGGGTGGGGGGCAGTATGTATCCAGGACCTTGTGGATGAGGGAAGGGGGAATGAAGAGAGTGCATGAAAGAATCCCACCCAGAAGACCCTCCCTATACCCCACAGGCCGCCCTGCCTTGCCTCCTATAGGTTCTACCCATAAACTTGGCCCTTTAGTTTCAGGGAAGCTAAAATGGGAAAACCCCAGGGCAGTCATGGGAGGACCCAGGAGGCAAGCGACTTGTCCAAGGCTGCCCAGGGCAGGAAGTGTTCTCACTCCAGGCACCGCTGCCCCTTCTGAGGACAACAAAGTGGAGCCCCAGAACTGCTGCACTGGCCAGGGCTGGCCACATCAGCAGCGCCTGGCATCTTGCAGTGCCCAGCCTGCCCCTCAGCCCAGAAAGAAGGGGGACCCAGTCACAGGGCCTCAGCTCCCACTGGCTCTGCCAGTGCTAGAATGGGGTCTGGGGCAGATGACTGCACCTCTCTGAGCCTCAGTTTCCACGAGCAGCAATGCCACCACTCAGGGCTGTTCTGATCATTAGACCGCACCAATGCAGAAAGACCCGGCATAGCCTGGAGCACAACATGCTTCAGTGTGGCCATCTGTAGTTTCCAAAGACTTCCCGAGGTCCCCGCACTTTCCAAAGGACTTCTAGGCTTGAGACCTCATTGCCCAACACAGGACTCCGGGGAAGCGCAGGGCAGCCAGTGCCGCCCCATTCGTCAGCTGGCCAGAGCCAGACTCAAAGACGGAGAGCGACTTGGGGGAAACATAGCAAGCTGGAGGCCGGGCTTGGAGAACTTATGCTCTGCTTCCTTCTCCCACACCAGCCTCAATGTGGACAAAGTGCTATAAGCCCCAGAAAGTGTCTTCCAGGCAGCCTTAGGGTCTTGCTGTGGCTGCTTGACCTCTGGGTGCCAACCACTGGCCCTTCCAGGGCAGCTGCCTTTCTCTTCCTCGGAAGCCCTTCCCAGAATTGTTTCCCTGGGACTCACACAGGGGGCTTGGGCTGCCCGGACCATTTAGAGCCAGAGCCCCTAAGGCTTGGGGGGCAGGGGGGCGGGGCCTCCCGAGGGCTCCCGTAGTCCCCAGAGCAGGACCTGAGGCCAGGGTCCAGGAGCCGCAGTGGGGGTGGGGCGGGCAGGGGGGTGCACGTGGCCTTGCTGCGGGCACAGTGATGTCAGGCCCCCGCCGCGCCCCAGTCTCAGCACGTTCGTTCGTTCGCAGAACTGAGAACAAAGCGTCCTGCGCATTCCTGCGCGCTGACTCACAGCTGTCACGTAGCACGCTGCCTCACGCAGCTTTGCCCAAAATTGGTCGCGAGGCGAGGGCGGGCCGACCAGCAGCCAGCAGATCTGCCGCTTGTTTCCCTCTTCATGCTCCGCTGCAGCTGCCTTGCTCTGGGCCCCCAGCCTGAGGATTTCCCAAAACAGGCATAAGAGGAAGAGACAACCTTGTCCCTACCTGGGCCTAGGAGGATCAGGCGGAGGGGCCACGGGATGGGGATGGGAGAGTGGGCAGGGGGCGGGTGGCTGGCTGGGTGGTGAATCCAGGCCCCCGAGCACTGCTTCTTTTTCCTCAATTTCCTCCTCTGCCAAAGGGGAAGTGCAGGGCACAGATGTAGCCCTTGGCGTGAGTTATCCCACTTTATTCTCACACTAACCCTATAAGGAAGGTACTATTATGATCACATTTTACAGACGAGGCATAGACACTGATTTCCTTGAGGTCACATACTAATGAGCGGCAGAGCTAGGATTTGAACCGGGTTTTTAAAGTTTCCAGAATCTGCATGCATCCCTTATATGCTAACATACACAGTGCAGAGCCTGGCCGGCAGTGTGTGTCCCCCTGCTACCCCCTACCCCTTAGTGGTTGAGACCAGGTCCCTGACTTCCTCTCACTAAACCTGCATTCACTCACCTGTATGGGGAAGGGCGCCCTCCGGGGGTTGTCGAATAAATTACAAGAGAGGATTTCCGTGTGACTAGTGGAAGGAGAACAGGCAGATTTGATTTGGTTCAACAAACCTTCCTCCCTGGTCGTCTGCACCAGCACCAAAGTACGGAGAGGAGCCACGCAAAGCAGGAGGTCACCAGCCAGGCCGGGCTGCGCTGGGAAGGCCCTCCTCGGGGCAGCCAGGGGACTGGGGAGCACCGATTGCCTGTGCCTCTTAGGAAAAGGAGGCAGGAGGGTCTCTACCGTGATCCCTCTGCCAGCTTGGCCTCTTCCCCCACTGCAGGCCGGTTTCAGAGAAGGGGCACATCTTTAGAGCAGTAGGGTGTCAGGGTCAGAGGCCTGCCCTGAGTTTGCAGAAATGAGGTGGCCAGCAGGTGGCCTTGTTCTCAGGTGCCCAGACAGACAGGGCAGCACTTCTCCAGACTGTGGTGTCACGAACCAAGGGCTCATCTGAGAGCCCAGGGAAGGCCCTGAAGGGAGTCGCCCCTCCTTCTCCACACAGGACTGCTTTGGATGCCACCCAGCCTGGATCTCCACAGCACAAGTGCAAGCTGACTCCATTTGGAGACAGTCAGCTCGCAGCTGGGCATGCAGGGGCTGTGGTCCGTTCTCCCAGCTCCCACCTCATCACTGAGTCCCACATTGTTCTCTCCAGCTCCGAAGACGTGTCACGCTCCTCCAAGGCTCCCAGCCTCTACCCGTGCTGTTCCCAATGCCCAGAAGGCTTTCTCTGCCTTCACAGCCTGACAAAAACGTCTCTTCTGCTGGAAAGCCCTCCTGATCCTCAAGACAGAGGTGAAGACCCCCTCCTCTGGGGTGCTGGAGCTCTCTGTGTGTCCTCCGCTTTCAGCCAACACAGAGCCAGGCACAAGAGCACATGCTGGTCCTTGGCCCAGAGCCTTCTTTACGGGCTCTCCATGCTTCCAAATCCCTACCCAGGCAAATACTGATGCCTTTGGGGCCCTCTCCCCAAATCCCAGCTGGGCCAGGGACCTACAGACCCAGTCCAGGTCTGACACAGAGCAGGCTTAGAATGTATGCTCCGTGGTGGTGTAGGCCACGGCCTTGTACCCTAAAGACCCCTCTCTTCTGTCCCTGGCTGTGTGACCTTGATCAGCTTATTCAACCTCTCTGAATCTTGTTCCCTGGTCCTGTCCTGCCCTGCCCAGCCTGCTTCCCAGGCCTGTTTGGAAAATCAAATGAATGAAGACGGAGAGAATGTTTGTCACGTGAGCGCAGCTCCCTACACAGCTGTCATTAGCACCAGGTCATTATTATGAACCTGCCTAGTGCCTGAGGCCTGGGTTCCAAGGCTGGGTGGGCAGGCAATGAACTCAGAAGCCTCCGCAGCCCCTGGTTGACTCAGGCTGAAAAGGCATTGGGAGAAATGGTTGCTTTATGGTCAGCCTGAGCCAGCCCAGCTCTGGCCCTCCTCTCCCCACCCCCAGGATTCACCCAAATCTGAGGCCCTGGGCCTTCTGGGACCATTCAGGACTTCTTATCTGGAGAGATAAAGGCCCCCTCCCCTCGGGTGGTGGATCCATTCAACGGGCTGCTGTGTGACCTTGGCAGTCCTCTGCCTCTCTGGACCAACCTTGGGGAGTGCTGGATGGGGGGCAGGCAGTGGCCTCACGAGGCTCCCAGGCGTGCCTTCCAGGCAGGCATGATGGTGGGAGAAGGGGTGGACCCACTGCTTCTGGGCCCCAGAGGATTGGTTCCTGCATTCTTCCTCCCCAGTATTGGCCCCAGCTGGTGGTGTGAGCTCTCGGCAACCCTGTGACCTCATCCTCCTGAAAGTCTGGAGTTATTATTTGTATTTAACACATGGGGAAACTGAGACCCAGAGTTCAGAAGGCCCTCATCCAAAGCCACACAACCAGGACACTGGTGTGTGGGTCTGCAGCCAGGGTGGTCGGGGCCCATCTGCTGCAGCCTTCCATTCTGTTGTGGGGTCCTGACTGGTGATGGCTGGCTCCCTCCCTCCCCAACCCACTCAGGACACCGGCTGTGTGCCAGGGATTGGACAAGAATTATCAGCCTATGAAGACCTCACATGAATCCGTAGGGCAGAGTAGGAAGTCAACATTCAGAGAGCTGGAATTGCTTGGCTCAGGTCACATAGCCCAAGAGATGAGCGAGATTCTGTTCCGTGTGTCCCTGCTCCGTGTGCTACCCCACCTGCTTCCCAGTCTGACAAGGTTGCAGGGTTCCAGCACCACCAGGCCTTAGGGAACCTGCAGGAAGACCCTCTGGTCTCACAGATACCCCATGGCTACGGGTGGACAAAGAGGGAGTGTGTCTGACCCGCCAGGGTGGGCCCACTGGGCCTGCCTGGGCCCAAGGCTGCTGGGCAGGCTCAGATGAAAGCGTGAGGTCATTGGGCCATCCCAGCTCCCTGTGTGATCTCACTACTGTGACTCAGCCCTGCCTTACCCAAGCCTCCTCCTCCAGGGGACCCCAGCAATAACCTGGCCTGGCCCGGGCTGTCCCCATTGCCTGCTCAGGGCCTCCCACCCTGAGTCACCGCTCACCTCACCAGCATGCACCCTGCACAGGGCATAAACAGCCTCGTCCTCTCCTCAAGCTCTCCAAGTTCCTGCTGCTAAGGGGCCCAGAGCCAGGCTGAGGAACGGGGAACTTCCGCTGCTGCCCTCAGACTCGACTCCCAGGGCCTGCTTTTGGGGAGTCTCTGGCCCTGACAGGAAAATCTAGAATTGAAGTTGAGAGCTCAGGCTAAGCGTTCAGACTGACCTGGGTTCAAACCCACTCCGTCCTTGCTGAACGGATGACCTCAGACAAGCTCCCTCAGTTCCTCCATCTGAAGAACAGAGGGTAATAATAAACCGTGTCCCATGAGGATCCCACGTGAAATCACATCCCCAGCACAGAGCTTCTAGTGCAGCCTGTACGGCAGGCAATCCTAGATTCAAAGGGCCACGTGGCCTTGCTCCTCATCTGTAAAATGGGAATAACAAGACAGGTGACCTGTTGCCGTGGCGATTAAAGGTGAGAGCGTACTAAAGGGTTTGCGCAGAGTCTGGCACCAGGGACCAGACACGGGTAAATGGTAGCTGAGATGAATTCTATTTTTCTTATCTGTATTGTATTTTTTTTCACATTACTTTTTAGTCCCTTTATACCCCCTCCCCGCCAGCAATCACCACACTCTTGTCCATGTCCATGAGTCCTCTGGGATTAATTCTTAAAGTGCCAGACACCTGGTGAGCCCAGGATGCTTTCAGTGAGTGACGGGGAGATGGCAGTAGAAGCGCTGGCTCTTCCTTTGATGAGAGAGTAGCATTAGGGGAGAGCTTCTTGGGCCCTTAAGCCCCAGGGTACCGTCTCTGCAAGCTGAGCTCCCAACTGCCCTGGGTGAGTCCAGAAAGCTCTCTCCAAAGGGGGTTTTCTGGGCTGCTGCTCACCTTACACTTTCCAGTCTCCAGGGCCCTTACAGAGCCCTCGTTTCATGGAGGACAAAGCTGGTGCTCAGGCAAAAGAAGAGGTTTTCCTGCAGCCTCCCTGCTGGAGGCAGAACCCAGGCCTACACCCCACATCTCCCCCCTCCCGGCCTGGGAGCTGCGACCCTGGACCCAGGATACCTTCACCGCCCAGTCTCAGGCAGCACTCAGGGGGACTTACAGAGCTCATCCACCCACTGGAGGCTCCTTGAAGCCCTGATGGAAACCCAGTGTCCCGAACTCATCCTGAACATATCCCAAACACAGCAGCATCCAGAGTTTTCCTTGGATGGGAAAACCTGAGCTGTGCTGCCACCAGCCTGTGAAGAACTCGCCTTTATCATATCCCACTGTGCTTAAGAAGCAGTTCCTTGAGTGTGGGGACCCAGTGAGCCCCAGCAGGGGCATGGTGTGTGACACCCCTCTCCCAACCACCACCCCCCACACATACCACTCCTTCCCAGAAGTGTGTCCCCACTGAGAGGCCCACACATACCTGCAGCCCAGGGGTGAGGAAGAGAGGACAGAGGCGGACCAGCAGAGCCCTCCCATGCCCAACAACGGCCAGATCTTCTTTTGGTCCTGCCCCAAAGCCACGGGGCAGGTGTGAGGAGGGGTTTTCCTCTTTGATGCCTCTGACAGATGTGACCTCTGACATTCAGGAAGGTTAAACCAAGGTGTGCCCTAGGTCACATGGCCCAGGAGCAACGGAACCAGACCCCTGACTGGCCCATCCCTGCCCTCTGCTGCTTCTGGCCTGGTACAATGCTAGGCACTTGTCCACAGGAGGCTAGGGGTGGGGGTCGGATTCGAGCTTGAGTCACAGGGCTTTGAAGCTGGCAGCTGGATCCGCCAAGCCTCAGAGGTTCCAGGGGTGGGCTGGCCCTGACTCACCCCCACACCAAGCCAGCCTCAGGCAGAGGCTGCAGCTCCCGACCTCCCTCTGCCTAGAAGCTGTGCCCCTCCTGGGCTATTCCTGGCTCAGGATTCCCCAGGACTGGGTGGGAAGGTCAAGGCCTTTAGGCCAGGAAGTATCCCAGGCACACTTCTGCTCAGGAATGTCAGCCTGGAATCACTCGGGTACCCGGGGCTTTGCCGGCCTGCTGGGCACCAAGTTACTCTGATGATCTAGACACCAGGCACTTATTTTGAGCTGACACTGACTTCTAGAACAAAATACAGTGCTTCTGCATGGCCCGGCCTCCTGGTGGCTCACCCCTTCCCAGAGGGGAAAGGCGGCCTCCTGGTGGGGCTCTGGGTGTGCCTCGGAAAACATGGGTTCTAGGCAACAGAGTAGGTGTGGCTGAAACACCACCAACGGCATGTCTTGGCTAGCGGTGGGGGTGGGATGGAGGAGAAGGTTAGGGGTCCAGCCCCTCCACGTGCAGGGGCCTAAGCCTCAGAGGGAGAAGAGTCCAGGTATTCTGGGTTTCTTGGATCCAGGCCTGGCAGGGCAGCCTCTGGAAGCCTCTTCCTCTCCCCTGGACCTTGTGTTGCTCAGCTAGCTATAGCCAAGGATCCTTCTCTCTCTGGCTGCCTGTCTGATTTTTTTCCTTAAAGATTATCTCAACTCTTCTCCATTAGAGACTTTTGAAGATGGTGTCAGGCACAAAAATGGACCTAGAGCTCCCTCATCAGAAGAGGTGTCTGGGCAAAGGCAAGCTGTGTTTGGGGAGACAAGCCATCTTGTACTTTCCAGTGTTGGACATGGACCATGTACCCAGGCCTGTGCTAGGCCCTGGGGTGGCGATTCCAGAGAAGACCATGACTCACTGAGATCATCCACACATGTCTCCCCTGGAAATAACCAAATGTTTTTAGGATAAGCATAACATGCCACTCAAAGCTCTTCACACTTTGGGCATTCTAATCTCTCCAATCCCGTCTGTCACGAAGGAAGATGGATATGTGGGGGGCTGGTTATGTAGGTGTATGGAAGGAAGGAAGGAAGGAAGGAAGGAAGGAAGGAAGGAAGGAAGGAAGGGGACCTGGGAAGTTGAACTGATGGATGGATGGATGGATGGATGATGGATGGATGATGGATAGATGGGTGGATCATTGCTTATGTGTGATACAGGCTGTCGCTCCTGTAGCAGATGAGTATAAGGGGAAAAGTTCTAACCCTGCCTCTTGTTCAGTATGTGGCCCTGAGGAAGTCACTTCCTTTGCTGTAAAGTGAGAATCTTATCCGGAAAGACTTCATCTGTAAAGTGAGACGCAGGAGCCCAGTGTGTCTCCCAGGTCTGCTGTGGACACCAGGGAAATAGGAATACACTGTCCATACTTAATAATGGCTGGAACCAGGCCTCAACCCCTAGCCTTGTGAGCACAGCAACATGCTGTTTTCGCTGTGGGAGTGAAGGCCCCCACAGATGCTGGTGGGAAGCTATCTCTGCTCCTGGGCTCCCCACTTTCCCAGCCTGCACAGAGCTCTCTGCCCCTTAAGAGTAGCAAAGGGATCCCTGGAGACTAGTTGCTACAAGAGGGCCCCCCACAGGCTGGAGAGCTCAGGAAGCACATTGGAGCCACTCCGGCTCAGGGCGAGGGCTTTGGAGTTACAGAAATCTGCTTTCTAACCTTGACTTAGACATCGGGCAAGTCATGAGCCTCAGTTTCCTCACTTATAAAATAGGAACTAATTATGGTACCCACCCCTTCCGTATGTTGTGACAGTTAATAAAGGTAATGTATGTAAATCACTTAGCACAATGCTTGGACTATCTTAACTATTCAAGAAACGTGTGTTTACCCCACACCCCTAAAAGGCTAAGTGGGCAATTGGGCCCTTTGTGCTTTGGAGGCAACTCAAAAATTCTGAGTTCAGAGACTTCCATTCTGGATGCATGCTGAGTTCCTGAGTTGGTTTTTTTCTTTCAAAAAGTCCAGCAGGATTCACATGGCCTCTTGACAAGGATGCTTGACTGAACAATATCTGCTTTTGGCTGAAATTCTAGCAGTTCTGTGGGCCTCATTGACCCTGTTCTATTACCCTCAGGTTAATGACAAACAGGGCCCATGAATTATTCCTTTAGAAGTACAGTTTGTATGGGGGACATAAATCTTCCCAACCTGGTTGAGGTGGAGGGGGGAGGATAACTAATAAGAGGGTGTCCTCTGAGGGAAGCCGTAGAGACCAGGGGAGCTGGTCCCTTGGGGCCAAGGTTGCCCTTGCGGAGACCCGGTGTGGGGACAAGGGTGTGGGTGGTGGCAGGCCCCTCTGGCTCAGGGTGAGCTGTGGCTGATGGCAGAAGGCCCAGGCCACCCACCAGACAGAGGCCCTGGGGCTAAGTGGCCCCAGGCCCTAGTGGGGCAGCCTTGACCCACAGCCTTGGGGACATAACTTGGGGACAATGATAATGAGAATGTCTGAACCCCCTCAGTCCCTAAATCTCCAACCGAGGCTGGCTCCAGGACCAAACCTGCCCTAGAACCCCTATTCCCTGGGGCTCCAGACATCTCCCCCTGGCCAACCCCATCTTCCCAGCCACTCACTCTACTAGGCTGCCTACACGGTATGTGCCTGCAAGCAAGACACTGTGTCCCTTCCATCAGGGCTGCAAACAGGACTTCCTGAAACCTGGAGGGGCCAGGTGGCAAGGCAGAAGTAACTGGTTTTGCAGAGGTGAGAGAGCAGAGGGCCCCAAGTAAGGAGTCACAGTCACAGCAGTCTACAGGGCCTATATTTGGGGAGCTCTAAACTCAGGTCAGGCGGATTCTAAGAGTCATAGATGTCAGTGCTGGGAATGCCCCTCACAGTCTGTGGGAAGACAAGAGAATTTCCAGGGAGGGAACCAGACTTGCCCAAGGCCAACAGCATGAACAGCAGATGTTTGTTGCTCTTGCTGCACCAGCCACCTGCTGTAGCCCATGCCTGCCCTGGGGGACAACATCACCAGGGTGTTTTATCCGCGCTCCTGTGCTGGACGGTCACCCCTCCTCTTAAACCAGTTATCTCATCCAGAAAATGGGAGTGGGGACTGGACAGGATTTTCAGAGGGCAGTTTCGAGATCAGTGTCTCACCCAGAAATGCACTTCAATGGCCCTCTTCTGCCAGCCTGTTCTCCTCACAAATCTCGCCCTCTTGGATTGGGCTGACACCAAGCAGAAGTGGAGCAAATTACTTTGTGTGCAAAACTATTCCCTCTCAATCCTGCCAGTGACCTTCAGAGAATCCCTGCCCCTTGATCTGCAGCCTTTACTAGCCCAGACAGGTAGCAGGGCCAGGTCAGGTGGGAGAGTGAGTACACCAGGGCAGCTAGCAGGGGGCAACTGGAGGGGACCAGGGCAATGCAGAGGGGGACTGTGCAACCAGGCAGCCAGGAGGGGCAGAGGTGAAGGTCAGAGCCCAGGCGGCTGGGACTGGCTATTTTTAACTCAACTTCATTTTCTCCACCTGGAAACCAACCCTTGCACGTGGGGGAGTGCTGTTCCCGGAATGCTTTCACCCTTAAGACCTCGGCTTGCTCAGGTTCCTCTGGCCGGGCCTCTCCGTTTCCCAGGAGCCCTGTTTGCCCAGCTCCAGTGGAGGGCAAGGAAGGAGGGAACTGGAGTCGGCACAGCTCCCTGCTCAGACCCTGCCAGGCCGGGCGGCCCTGCCTGCCCTGTCGTCATCTTCCTTTCACACCAGAGAGGGATCCTGTCGCCTGGTCCATTTAATTCTTCTCTCAGGTTTCCCAGACTCAGAGCCTCTGGCTCCCTATTGTCCTGAGCAGGCTCTTCGCATTTGTGTAAAGATTAGACACGTTAGAACTTTCACTCTTACTCCCGACGGTCTTCCTCTTTTCCTTTCTCAGACTCGAGTTCTTTCTTTTCTGGCGACGCTCTGCTTCCTTGTCTTCCCTCTCTCCCTGCTTGTTTTCCTACCCACCCTCACCCCCTCCTTCTCCCCGAGGATCTGTTTTGCTTCTTGCTTCTCTTCAGAGTTCAGCAGTTTGAATTCTCTATCCACCTCCCACCTGCCCCCCCACACACCCTAACCCTGCTTAATTCTGTATTTATATTCTCTTGGAGACTAATAGAAATGACTGAGGGTATTGCTCACCTCATTCCAGAAATACTCTTCTAAATTCTTGGAGAGGTACCATGCAGGGGGCTGTGGGGGGAAGGGAGCCAGTGAGCGCTACCTGGGGAGTCACTGGTTTGCCTAGACAGAGGTCTGAGTTCCAGAGCCAGCTCTGCACCTACCAGCTGTGTGATTTTGGCCAGGCTCCACTTCCTCCTGGGCAGTAGTGGAGTTGATAGCCAGGAGATAGCAGCTGCCTCCTGGCGTTGTGATGGAGAGGAAATGAAAGTGTTCTGAGCACACAATAGGTGCCCAGGGATGTTTGTTTGCTCCAGCTTTCACTGCAGCCTGATCCAGCTGATAGGTCTCTCCGCACTGCTCCACTCTCCTGGGATCACACGGGCACACACATGGACGCAGCCGTGCTCAGGACACACTCTGAAAAAGCGAGATTGACTGTTTCTTTGTGGGCATCTATTTCCCCCTTCATAAATGTCTAATGATTAAAGTTTAGTTCCTGAACACAGGAACCAAAAATGGGGCAGCCTGGGTCCCTGCAGACCCAGTTTCCCCAGTTCAAGGCCAGGCAGTTCTTCACTCACTTCCCCTCCCTCTGAGTGCACTCACTCAGAGAGCTGCTCCTGTGTGTGTGTCAGGCCCGCTCTGGGCCCTGCCCCCTCTGGAGTTCTGGACCTCACGATTGCTGGGGAGATAAGCTCAGTGTCATGTGTCAAACAGGCTGGAGAGCCTGGACTCTGGGAATTCCAAGAAATGAGAGAGCTTTTCCTGTTATGCCTGGAGACAGGGGGCCTGAGAAGACACTGAAAGAGGTGGCCCCTGAGCCAGGCCTGTGTAGGAACAGAGGGCGACTGCCAGTCACACAAACTGCTCAGCTAAGCACAGCGCATCCCCGCTCGTGTCCCCAGCGAGGCCCAGCTTCGGAACCAGCAGAGGAGCAGGAGCAGAATGCTAGCCCTCAGGGAGCACCCCACCCTTGGCCTTCTTTGAAGAATGTAGCCACTGAGGTGAGCCAAGGTCTCCTGTCATGTCCAAGACAGGAGACCTTTCAAGAAGCACTTTGGGTGCCCACAGGGCATCTTTCCGGAAAGGACTCTGAAGCCTGCTTCTTAGTCTCAGTGGAGCCTGTGAGCCAACAATGTGAGCCTGTGAACCTCCCCTCCCCATTTTGGCTTTGTTTTGCCAACAAGGAAACTGAGGCCCAGGAGGGACATCCTTGGCCATGGCTGCACAGCTGAAAAGGTTCCGTAAGGGACCAGAACTCTTGTGCCCAGGCTCTGGAGAGGGAGGAGGGGAGAGGGGCACTTTGTGCGAGGTAGAGATGAGGCAGCCCCAGGCTCCAGGCTGGTCAGAGGTCAGGGGTAGGCTGTGTCCTTCACTAAGGGAAACAAGCCCAGAGAGAGCTCTGACTTCCCCAAGGCCACACAGCCACAAGCAGGCCTTTCACCTGCTACACCACAGAAGGGGCACCCTTGGCTTGGCAGGCGGTAGGCAGGCAGGACAGCAGGGTCTCTCCAAGGAGAGGGGAGCTTTTTCTCATGCTCCCCTTTCAGACTCTTAGCTTGGGGCAAGACCCGGGGAGCAGCAATGGAGAGAGTGGGGGAGGAGCTCTCCCGCACTTTGGGGGCCGTTTTGAGGAAGTCCCTAGGGACTGGGAGGAGTTCTTGGGGGTTGCAGGGAAACTCAGCACTGGGGAGTTGCTCCAGGCAGAGAGGGAGGAGCTGGGCCTTTCCTTTCCCCCTCCGCCCCCCTCCCTCAACTGTGGCAGGCTGTGGAGGTTGGGGCGTGCTAGGCGCCCCAGGAGGAGGCGGTGTCCCTGGCTCTGGGCCCGCCGGTGCAGTGCAGTAGGGCTGGACCGCAGGGGCGGGGAAGAGCCTGGTAGTTATAAGAAGCAGCCAGGGCACCGAGGCAATGAGCTATCGGCTCAGCTGGGCTCAGCAGCAGGACGCGGGCAACAGGCGCTCCCTGATCCAGTCCGGCCCGTGCTCCGCCGCCGCTATGATTGCTGTGCCCACTGCCTGGTGCTCCGTCGCTCTGGCCCTGCTCGTGGCCCTGCACGAAGGTGAGCCATCCGGTCTCGCCTGCTGCAGCAGCCCCCTGGTCTGCTCAGCGGTGTCTCCCCTGGGGGACTGCGGTGCCCCACAAGCCAGCTGGGACCATACAAGGCTGGAGCCCAGCAGCAGCAGCAGCAGGGGGCTCTGCCAGTACGGAGGTGCTACTGGCACCGGGCAGCCGCTGGCCCTTCCCACCTGGCTGCTGAGGCTCCCGGCTGGTCTGGAGCTCCTGAGCAGTGAGAGTACCAACTTCCTCAATTATGCAAGAGGAGGAGCCTGGCAGGTCCCCCTGTTCCAGCTGTGCCAAGTGTCCTGACCCACCTCTCCACCTCTCTCTCCCTCCTGTGCGTGCAGGCAAGGGCCAGGCCACTGCCACCCAGGAGCAGCCAGTGCCCACACCCCGTGCCCGAGGCTCTCACCTGCGGCCTCGACGTTGCTCCTGCAGCTCCTGGCTTGACAAGGAGTGCGTCTACTTCTGCCACCTGGACATCATCTGGGTGAACACTCCTGGGTGAGCTATCATGGGGATTCAGGCAGGGCTGCTAGGAGTGGGGGCAGGGGCAGAGGGCTACTGGCATGCTGGGGAACCTCAGGCACAATACAGCTCTCCCTGGGCCTCCAGATGGGAGCACTGGGCTAAAAGCAAGTTAGCGGTTATTGTTTCAGCTCGCACGTGGAGGCTGCCTGAGCAACATAGAAGGCTGTCTCCTGAGAATTCTCACAACGGCCTGGGAAGAAAGCTTTGGCTCCGTTTTCCAGATCAGGGTACTGAGGCTCAGAGAGGTTAGGTGCCTTCTGCAAGCTCACACCAGAAGGAGTAAGTGGTAGGTGGAAGCTCCGTCCTAGCTCCGGTGGGTCACAGAGCTCACACCTGCTCGGCCGTGCTGCCTCAGCACGGTCTCCCCAGTAAAACACAATTAATGACAGCGCCCACGTCTCAGCTGCGCCAGGCCCTGTGCCAAGCACGGCTCGTGCATGATCATCTCATGAACCTCCACTCCCCTGAGGCAGGTACTGGTGTTGTCCCCAAATGACAGATGAGAAACCTGCCCTCTGTCACCTGCTGGAGCCAGGGTGGGGGCCTGCGCTGTCTGTTCTGTCTGCACCCGCACTGCCTCCGGGCCACTGCATACTTCGAGCTGAAGTTTCTGTGTGCATTGGTGTTTTCTTCCCACCCCCAAATTGCAAAAGACAAGAGAAGCCCAGCACGTAAGCGTGTGTGGAGCTAATCCCCATCCAAACACTTGCTCAGGGTGGGAACCCTGCCAGTCCCTGCCTGTCGGGTCTACCTGGAGTCATTACAACTCCAACCACACCAGCTAAAATTAGCCCTGGCACCCAAAGATGCTGGTCCAACCGGCCACAGGGCCTCTGCCCTGCCCTCAGCCCGCCTTGGCTAGACTCTGATCTGAAATCAGTCCTGCCTGATCTCACACACATGCATGCAGATGCATACACCATTTTTAAGTCAAAGCTCTAAGACATATATGTCACCCCTCAGGCAAGTGGGGACTAGGAGGGGGCAGCTTAGCTGTGAGCCTGTGTGTTCACTCCGTGAGGTGGTATTTCTTCCCTCCTACAGGGAAGCTGTGGGGACCGCCTGGTTCCATCAGCTCAAGTTCCTGTCTAAGAGGGGGTGGGGCTGGGAGGATTCCCCAGGCAGGGCGGGGCAGGGCAGAGGCCCAGAGAGGAGAAGGGTCTCTGGTCTTGTCCAGGGTTACCTGGCACCTAGGTAGGAGCCTGTAGTGGGACTTGTTGAAGTCACGGGCTGGTCACCTTTTGCTGCCACCCTGGTGGCATTTGTGGCTGTCCCAGTGTGCAGTATGGACAGTCCCTGCTTGCCAACAGTAGTGATTTATCTAATCCTCTCTCTCTCTCTCTCTCTCCTCCCTCCCTCTCTCTCCACCCTGCATCACTACCTTGCTGGCTGCCTGCCCACAGACAGACAGCTCCTTACGGCCTGGGAAACCCGCCAAGACGCCGGCGCCACTCTCTGCCAGGGCGCTGTGAGTGTTCCAGTGCCAGAGACCCTGCTTGTGCCACCTTCTGCCATCAAAGGCCCTGGTAAGTGGGCACCCAGCCTGCAGGGGCCACGGGTGCCTGCCAGCCTGGACGTCTCCTGGGCACCAGGGTATCTGAGAGGCCAGCAGAAGAGCAGAGGAGAGAACGGGGAGATGGGGAGCAGGGTCCGAGGGGCCCACAGGCATTGTCCCTTCCTGCAGAGAACCAGTCACCCCTGAGTCCCTCCCACTGCCCAGCCCTAGGGGCTTCTGAGAGCACCATGTCTCATTCTCGGGCAGGAGGGATTCTCCCCGGGTAACCGCTGAGGCATCCCAGGCCCAAAAATGGCACAGGGCTTGTCCTGTCAGTCCACATAGTGGGCGGGGCGAGGAGAGCTGGGCTTCAGCCTTGGTCTGTCTGACCCAGTCCACGCGGCTTCGGATTCAGCCCTGAGGCACAGGGAACTTTGGAGCTTTCTCAGTGGAGGAGTAACATCTGGAACAGAGAGGCCATGGCCCCGTTTCAGGGCCACCACAGAGTTGCTGGGGGGCCTTTGCCATTCTCTTAACTCTTTGGGCCCTGGTTTTCCCACTGGTAAAAGGGTGGGAAACTGTTCTTTCCCTCTGCCACTTGGAGCATTTGGGGAAAGCAGAAACTGGCCTCTCAATCCCAGCCTCCATCCCCATGACGATTTTCGAGAAGACTCCCCCTCTGAGACTCAAGCTGTGGCTCCACCCCTGCCTCTGTTTCCCCTGCAAAGGCCACATCAGCTTCAGGTGGCCAGATTCTGAGCAGGCCAGCCACCCAGTGGCGTCTTTCCGAAGCTAAGAATAAATTCCCGGTAGCTCAGTTTTCCCCACCCCACCTGGGAAAGGAAGGGTGCCAGGTGCACAGGGATGGAAATGGATCTGTTCCTGAGGGCAGGTGGGGATAGGGTGGGGGCTGGGCTGGGCCTGCAGCCAGGTGGCCTCGGGGCCCTGGACAGCCCCTCACTTGGGTTCTAATGCTGTTCATTCAGGGCTGAAACTGAGGCGACCCCAGGCACTGGGTCCTCTGCAGACACATTCCAAGCTGACAAAACGTGGACCAGTGCAGGAGAGCTGCTCCAGAGGCTGAGGTAAGGGACACCTGCATTGACTGCGTGCCTGTCATATGCCCTGCACACTTCCTCACACTTCTGTTGTTCTCTGTAAGAGGCAGGACTGTGTCCCCAGTGGGCAGTTAAGAGAACTGAGGCTCAGAGAGGTGAAGGCACTTTTCTAAGGTCACACAGCAGTCTGGCATCTGGCTGACTCCAGAGCCTGTGCTTTTAACCGCTATGCTCTTCACTACCACCAGGCCTGGAAGCAGGCTTTTAGAGGGTTTAAAGGTTCTTGACTCTGAAAGGACCACAGGCATTCATTCAGGCTGTGTCTCTCTCAAGCATCTCCCATGTGGTGGGTTCAGAGGAGCCAACTGCTCAGCCCACTCCCTCCCTTTTCCCCAGAAGGGATCCCCTTTGTGGTGAGCTCAGCATGGCCCTGCTCGAGGGGCGGAGCACAGGAGCAGTGTCTGTCCGACCAAACTGACTCGAGAACAGAAACCCCGTATCTGGCCAGGCAGCAGCACGGCTAAGGGGCAGCTTCTGAGCCAGCACTCCATGACATGGGGTTGATAGGAGGTCACACGATTTGACATAATGAAGCACCTCGAGTCGGGCCTGGCCCACCGTGGGAGCCCTGCAGGTGTTAGCCATTCCTATCCCCGTCCCTGATGGCTCCTCGGAATCAGCCAGTGCTGGGCCCCCCTGCTTGGCTCCGCAGCGGTTTCCATCTTTGCGGGGAGACAGAAACATAGGAGAAAAGGCAGGATGGTGAGACGGACAGGACCCAGCATACACTCGGGAACTGTCTTAGGATGGAAAGGACCAGATAAGACTTTGCAAGCGCATGGCCCTCTGCAGTGGGCAGACAGCTTGCTTAGCCAACCTGTGCCCCCTCCAACAGTGCGGGGCTGTTTTTACCTGTCGGGCCCAGAAAGGGGCTCAGGGAGGTTGCGACTCTTGCCCAAGTCCCCACAGCTGGAACTGAAGCCAGCCTCCTAGCTTCCAGGCTAGAACACTTTGAGCCAGGACCAGGCCACCTGAATGACACCAGTCCCTGCAAGGGTCTGAGCCAAGTTCAAAGGGCAGCCAGGACCCTTATTTGTCTGGACCCACATAAGCTGGAGCTTGAACAATGGGAATCGTAGTGGGTGGAGTTTGGGTGAGGGGAAGGTGAACAGCCTGGAAGGAAGGGCATGAGTAAAGGTGTGGAAGTGGGAAGGCAGGTCCTGGGAATAAACACCAGGCCGGCTGTTCTTGGCCATCCGGTCATTCCGGCCGCATTGGATGTTGAACGTCAGCTTTGTCCAAGCCCCTGTGGGCAAAGAAGCTTCTAGGCATGGTCTGGTCTGTCATTGTTGGGCAGATCTTGTTTTCAGGGTCAATCACCACCTTCTGACCCCAGGGCAGCTGTGATTAAGGGTTGTCATCCCTATTACTGCTGCCTGTCACAGGGAACTCTGGGGCGGTCCATATCTCCTGAGATGCTAAACTGACCCTTCTTGATTCCAGGGACATTTCTTCTGCCAAGATACGCTGTGCTAGGCAACAGCAGGAGGCAACGAGGGAGACTGGGCCTATGCACTCCAGGCGGAGGAAGAGATAGTGTCGGGAGCCGGAGAAGCTCTGGGAAGAAAGTCTGCATGGAGATGGGAGGAGAGGGGCAGCCCAGGGCAGGGAGACCTTCCACCTGTGTCCTGGGCCAGGGAATCCCACCTGCTGGTATTGGCACAAGCTCCAGCCCCCTCCCCTAGTGAGGCAGCCTCCCTCAGGCAGCTCTGAGACGTCGCACTGCCCAGGAAAGCCTCCAGCTCCCAGGCTAGAGAGCAGCCTCCTGCCCTGGCTCTGGTCCCACAACCTTGCTGAAATGAACTAGCCTGGAGGCCACGTCCTGAGCGGGGTCCTGCCTGTCGGCTACAAACCAGGAGCAACGAGCAGTGATGGATGCTCACACCTAAGCCAGCCCTGAAGACTGGATGGGCCTGCCCAATGGCTGGTGTCCTGGACGCCCTCATCTGTCCCCTCCAGCTCTCCCTCCCCAGAGTGCTTGTACCCTCATACCCTCAGGACGCTCCTGGTGAGAGGGGCCTATTCTGCTTCACTGTCTGTATATAACTTATTTGCTCTAAGAACTTTGAGAATTCCAATTATTTATTATAATGTATTTTTTTAGACTCTCAATTATTTGCCTGCAAACTTGTGTTTGTAATAAACAGTGAAATGGTTTTCTGGTATTTCGTCTTGGCCAAAACAGGGGTGGGAGGCACCTCTTGCAAAGGGGCTACTTGGAAGTTGGGGGACACAGGAAGGGGGAGGAAAGGGCCTGCCTAGGGCAGGTGGCCAGAGCCCCGGGTTCCACTCCTTGTGCCCTTGCTGGGCATCTCTGGCTACTAACCCACCCTCTCTGGACTTTTGCCTCTGATGTGCCTGGACTGCCATTTGTAGCTCTGACGTCCAGGATTCCAGGACCTATGCTCCCCTCAGACCAGGAACCTATGGCCAGGCTTTTCCCAAGAGCAGGTTTGGCGAGAGCCAAGGCCCACTTCTGCTCCAGCCTCCCTGTGCCGCCAGGGGCTGCTGGGAGGCCCAGAGCAAATCTACCCAGTGGGGCCTGCAGCCGGATGGATTCCACAGCTGTGTGCAGCCCTCAGGGCAGGTTGACAGGTGCTGTGGTAGAAACACGGCCTGGCCCTGGCCCTGTCTCTGTCTCTCACCTTGGGCCTCGGGTGGGGTCCTGCTAAAGATGAGTCAACACTTCTCTGATCGAAAGAAGCCGAAGGCTCTGAGACTGGGTTGGTCAGTCCCACCAAGGCCCAAGAAGAAGCCCACCTGAGTCCCAGGGACAGCCAGAAACCAGGGCCACCCCTGCTCACAGCCACCTGACCCCACAGCCTCCATCTCTGCCAAATCCCCCTGTGAGCAGGTGGTTCCCCTTCCTCCCGGTTGGCTGTGCTAGAAGTGGCCTGAGCCAGCAATTGAAATATAACTATTTATATACGGCTCTAATCCCACCCCGCCCACGAAGCCATCCCTGACCCCTAATGGAAGAATCACATGTTGACATACTGAATTCCTACTGTGTGCTGGCACTTTATCCAGAGTAACTGACTTCATCCTCACAACAGCCCTAGGACATAGGTATTTTTATGATTCCCACTTTATAGATGAGGAACGTGATGCACAGGAAAGGCAGCTGATTTGCCTAAGGTCACACAGCAAGTAAGTGGTGTCATCAGGATTTGAACTCAGAGCGTAATACCAATGCATGTATGTATATGATAAATATTTACTGGTTGGATTCACAGATCACCACTGCATGTGACCTTGAACAAATCTCTCTTTCTGAGCCTCAGTTCTTTTTTTTTTTAATCTGTAAAATGGGAAACAATAGTCCCACGCAGGACTACCTCGCAGGGCTGGTGTGAACAAGTTCAAATGGACAAGTTCTGGTGCTGGGCTCAGCCGCGGGCCTGATAAGAGGCAGCGGCTACTGGCCAGGCCGTCAGTCACCAGGGCAGGCACAGGGCTAAGGGACCTGAGAGCAGAGAAGGACTGGGCGGGCTGTAAGAGAGGGATGGTTGGAGAAAGCCTCCTGGACAAAGGCCGCTCCCACTATCTCAGAAGATGAGTCAGACTAGGATCAACAGGAAGAATGTCAGAAGGGAACTCCAGGTGGAGGGACCAGGAAGGGGGAAGGGATGGCAGTGAGAGTGGCAATGGAGGTTCCCACAGAGGACCCCATGTGGCGTGAGCACGGTGAGAGCACGGTGATGGGGAGTGGGGGGCAGGTAGGCAGCACAAGTGAAGCCAGAGAGGACTCGAGGGCTTTCCCTTGGGGACCATGGAGAGCCACGGAAGATCCGTGAGCACAGGGGACCTGGTCAGAACTGGGCTTTGGAAAGAGGCCACCAGGAGTGAATGAGGGGACCCGAGGCAGGGAAGCAAGGTCACAACCAGACCTCAGACATCCACGGTCCGTTCTGGGTGGGGATGGTTGTTGTGATGTGGCCAGCCCAGTTGCTTCCCACCACAGCCCAGGGGCCAGGGCACACCTCTCAAACCTCAGCCGAGCCCGATGCCAGGGGGCCTCAGTGCCTGGCAGCCCGGCAGCCCATTCACAATGCCCCTGCACCCACTGGAAGCCCAAAATAACAGCCAGTGGCCAGGAGGGCGGCTGAGTGGGGCAAGGCCAGGACGGCAGGTGCAACGGAAGCCCGGCAGAGGGATGATGATGGCCTGGCTGAGGGTGTGTCGGAGGCCCAGGGAAGCAGGCCCTCATTGCCCTTGGCACAGGCCCCAGTGGCTCTGGCCAGAGTTCATAGATCAGCGACCCAAATGATTAAGTAACAGAGATGATTAAAGGGAGGAGGAGAGGCCCAGGAAGCAGGTAGAGGCGAGGTGAGAGTGCAGTCCCCTGAAAGTGGGGGCCTCTGCGGGGGGGCCCCCTGCACTGAAGCAGATCCCGCTCTGGCCTTTCTTCAGACAAGGAGTTGGCAGGGCTGAGGGCCCATGGGCACCCAAAGTCTGGGCCTGCTTCTAGACCACATCCCAGGTAGCTGGGACCTGGAAGTGTGGGGAAGGTGGGTAGAGTTGGGAAGAAAGAGAAAACTTGCCCTGGCTGGTGTAGCTCAGTGGACTGAGTGCCAGCCTGCGGACCAAAGGGTTGCTGGTTCAATTCCCAGTCAGGGTACATGCCTGGATTGAAGACCAGGTCCCCAGTAGGGGGCATGTGAGAGGCAACCACACATTGATGTTTTCCTCTCTTTCTCCCTCCCTTCCCCTCCCTCTAAAAATAAATAAATACATCTTTTTAAAAAAGAAAGACAGGGAAAACTTGTGGGGAGCAGCTGCCAAGGGGAAAGGAACCCTCGGAAGAAAGGTGTCGACATTTTAGGAGTCGTGTCTGGATTTTGTGGAACGAAGTCTCCCCTTTTCCTGAATTTCCCATAAATACTTAACAGGATTTCTCAAGGTTTTTTGAGCCAAATTTGTGTTCCTTTTGATGGGAACACCAGGCAAGGATAGGCCAGAGGGGGGCACAGAATGACCCGGATTTATTGGGGTTCCATGCACAGGTGGAAGCTGAGGCAGAGGGGAATTCGGTCCCATGTCCAGGGCTCCCAGGCCCGATACATGCCCAGGCTGCCGCTGGGCCCTTTCCCCCCCTAGCTGCCTCTACCCCCACCCCCTCACTCAGGAAACAACCTCAAGGAATTAAGGATTCCTGGTAAAAATGCTGGATTTTCACTTCAGAAAAGTCATTTGCCTATCACAGCAATAAATCATTAGAATGTGGCCATCCATCCATTCAACAGTTATGAATAATCATCTCTCTGAAGATTCGTATGAGCAAGAGAGACACAACCCCTGCCCTCACAGGTCAAGAGGAGAGCCCTTCCGGGAAACAGGGGTAAATGTTAAGGTTAAAACAGCAGCTAACATCTGTGGAGCACCCACTAAGTGCTTTCTGCGTGGGAATCGCTTGGCCCCTCATACAGCCTCCTGCAGCAGGTCCTGTCGTCACTGTCCCTATTTCAAAGAGGGGGTAACGACAAGGTGGCTTGCTCACAGTCACGCATCTAGTGTGTCGCTGAGGTGGGATTTCAACCTCAGACTCTTATAAGCTGCTCTGTCTCTCTGATAGGGTACGCCCACCCTGTGATAGAGTCCCTAGGGTGGGGGAGCCCCGGGTGGCTTCCTGAAGGAGGTGACATCAAGGCCAAGCTCAAGGGAACCAGTCAAGTGAAGGAGGAGGGTGGGCATGAGTGTCCCCAGCAAAGGGAACAGGGTGAAGGGAGCTGCTCCCAGCCCCTTTCGGGGAGTGGCAGGAGAAAGGGGCAGGGAGGAGGCTGGAGGGGGCAGGAGGGATGGGCAGCGCCCTCCTGAGCACCAGGTCAAGGCTGAGCACTTGGCGTGGGGGAGAGGGCTACAGGCAGAAAGATCCACAGCAGCTGTCACCCCCCGCACAGCCTTTGGGGGTGTCTCCCGGGGGAGTGTTACCCAGCGCCCTCCATCAGGGCTGCGTGTCTTTGGATCAAACCACATTCACTGCCCTCAGGGGTCTCACAGGCTGGCAGAAAAGACGGTGGGGACAAAATAAAGGGACAGGAGGTGGAGTGTGTACCTTGTGGGCTGCCCTTCCCATTGGTGGGGGTGGGAGGGGAGGGAGCTTTTAGGTGCAGGGAGGGCTTGCACAGTCTGGGATGGGGGACAGGGTATCACAGCTGGGGGGACAGGCATGAGGTATGTCTGGCCAGATCAGGGAAGAATCCAGAGAGAGGCAGCTGGCCTGATGGGCAGGAACCAGGTTGGGAACTGCATCTGATGCCAGGAATTTGAACTTGAGTGATGGGGAGCCAGTGAAGGCAGCTAGCAGGGAAGAGCCAGGCCGGAAGCTGGCCTCAGGCTGCTGGCTTATCACTGTCCCTTCCACAGCCAGCCAGTACTTCCAGCTCAGGAGGGCCCTCCCAGCCCCTCTCAGGGGGAGCTGAGTGTGGGCCTCACCTCGTCTGCCAGGGACCTGAGCCAAGAGCCCTCAGCAGCTCAGAAGGGGGCCGTGTGCAGGCCCGCCAGAGCCCTGGAAGAGGAATGCAGCCTAATTAATTCTCCGAAGCTCAAGGGCCTCGCCTTGTGGGAGCAGCTGCCAGGACAGGCCTGCCAGGATACCACTAACCCAGCCTGTCCATCACTCAGTACTGAAGACAGTGAGGGGGACAGCAGGAGGGAGCGGAGAAACCAGGGCCCAGGGGCCAGCTCCTGGCCTCCAGCATGCACGTGTCCTCCGGCCCCTCCACAGGTGATGATACAGTAAGAGTGATGGTAACAGCCCGCAGGCCTTGAGGGCTTACAGTGTGCCCGGGTCCGTGCTGAAAGCACGTTGTATCCACTTAATTGAATTGCTGCAAAGACCACGGACTGAGGTGGGTAGGGCCATTCTCTCCATTTTGCTGACAAGGAAAAGGAGGCTCAGGGAGGTGAACTTCCCTGTCCAGAAGGCACAGGCAGGGCAGCTGGGGTCTGGGCACGTTGTCCTAACTGCCATGCTGGACTGGCTCGGCAGGGGAAATCGAGGCCCCAGGAAGGTGGGGTGCCTTTCTCAGGAACAGCAGACTGAGAAAGGGGCGCAGGATCGTGAATGGGGTGAGGACCTGCAGAGGGGGGGAGGTCACACCCTTCAGCTCGGCTTGAATTGCCTCTTCCCAAGGTTTCACACGGGGCTCTTCCTCCGTGGACCTCAGGTCACTGGCAGGGACTCTCCGCTTGCACTCCAGGCAGATGGAGTTGGAGGAAGTGATCCTGGTCCCTGGGGTCTCCACCTATGCCCTGCCCCAGAGGCACAGTAACAGCACTGCCAGCGGGGCCGCCCACTCTCAGAGACTCCTGCAGACCCTGTCCCCCCTGCACAGGGGGACACAGAGGACAAGGGAGGCTTAGAGTGGCGCAGGGACGGGCTGGACCAGGGTCCCACAGCTAGCAAGCGGCAGAGGCAGGACAGGAACCCAGACTGTCCGGGGGCTGAGACTTCGACAGCAGGCCAGGGCTACCCAGCCAGGGTGCATTTCCTAGGGGGCCTCCATTTCCTCGCCCGCCCTGAGAGGGTAGGAGGAACAGCCCAAGTTCATTAATAGAAACCCACACTGAGTTCTGACTGGTGTGGCTCAGCTGGCTGGGCATGGTTCCACAAAGCGAAGGGTCGCAGGTTCAATTCCTGGTCAGGGCACATGCCTGGGTTGGGGGTTTGGTCCCCAGTTGGGGCATGTGCCAGAGGCAGAGGCATCTGATTGATGTTTCTCCCTCACGCTGATGTCTCTCTCCCTCCTTTCCCCTCACTCTAAAAACAAATAAATATATTTCCTAAAAATCCCCACCCAGATAGTACTTCATGTCTCAGGCACCCTCCTAAGTATTTTATTTAATTTTTTTTAAATGTTCCAAAACAAGATTTTATTCATGGTTACATAATATATCATCATAAGGCTGTACTATAATGCATTTGAGGTAACAAATGTATATTTAACTTTGTTCAATTTCCCGCCAATAAAATAACAGTGTGTGCTATACTTATACATAAATTTCATATTCATCCCTAATTCTCTTTTGCTACGTATTTTTATTGAGATATAATTCACACCATAAAATTCACTCTTTTTAAAAAGATTTTTTTTATTTACTTTTAGAGAGAAGGGAAGGGAGGGAGAGAGACATCAATGTGGAAAGGTGTATCAATCGGTTGCCTCTCACACGCCCACAGCTGGGGACCTGGCCCACAACCCAGGCATGTGTCCTGACTGGGAATCAGACCAGTGATCCTTCGGTTCGCCGGTCAGCGCTCAATCTACTGAGCCACACCAGCCAGGGCAAAATTCACTCTTCTGAAGTGTACAATTTATAAATTTATACAACCATTATCACTATCTAATTCTAGAACATTTTTATTACCCCAAAAAGAAATACTGTATCCTGCCCTGGCTGATATGTGAACCAAAGGGTCGCTGGTTCAATTCCCAGTCAGGGCATGTGCCTGGGTTGCAGGCCAGGTCCCCAGTAGGGGGTGTGCAAGAGGCAACCCACACACTGATGTTTCTCTCCCTTTCTTTCTTCCTCCCTTCCCTGTGTCTATAAATAAATAAAAAATCTTTTTAAAGTAAAAAAAGAAATACTGCATCCTTTAGCAGTCTTTCCCCATATCCCATATCCCGCAGCCTCTAGAAATTACCAATCTGCTCTGTCTCTATGGATCTCCCTATTCTGGACGTTTCCTATAAATGGAATCATACACTGTGTGGCCTCTTGCGTCTGTCTTCTCTCATTCAGCACCATGTTTTCAAGGTGCACTCACACTGTAGCACGTGTTATACCTCGTTCCTTTCCATGCCTGGACACAACTGCATTGCAGAGGTAGACCGTGTTTTGTTTATCTGTTCATCTGCTGAAGGACGTTTGGGTTGTCTCCACTTTTTGGCCTAAGCACTTTATTTCAGCCCTCAACAACCCCACAGGGAGATACCGCTAAGCCATCATAAGGACAAAGAGCCTGAGGTCCAGGGAGGTTAAGTAACCCTTCCCAGGTCACTTAGCTAGTGAGCGACAGTGCAGGGCTTTGCCCCAGGAGTGTAGCTCCAGAGATAGTGACTTTAGCCATTGGGCCATGCCATCTCCCTGGTCAGAGTAAGGCAGTGTTGGTCAGCACCCACAGCAAGCTGCACCAGAGGAAGCGTCAGGTGGCCACTTAGCCAAGGGTGACATTCCTCAGCAGCATTTCTGAAGGTGGCAGAGCTGGGGTCTACCAGGCAGAACCCCGAGCCAGGACAGGGCTGTCGGGACACTCAGTGATAAAGGATTGCTATCTCAGCACACAGGTCACCCTCCCCCACACAGGGACTTCGCTCCACATCTGGGTGGGCCTGCTCCCTCTGCCGGGCCTCAGCAGCCTACAACCCAGAGCCCATTTCTCCACCCATCTCCCCCCTGGCAGGCTGCAGCTCCTCCCCTGGACCCAATGTTCTGCCACTGGGAGACAGGGGAAGGATCCCTGGGTGGGGTCAAGGTCAGAGCTATCGCTGCAGTCAAGGCTGCTTGTGACCTTGGGTGGGTCTCTGCCTCCTCAGGGCCTCCATCTAATGAGACCTAAGAAATCTAAGAAATCTTAATGCTTTTTACAAATTGTTAAGAGAAATCTGAATGCTTGATTAAGAAATCTTTTTTAATTACGAAGTAAGACAATAAACGCACAAAAGCTTCTGACTCAAAATCAAACAATATAAAAATACAAGGAGCATCTAGAATCAAAACTAATTTTTGACATCCACTCTAAGGTACTATAAGAGTGGGTTATGGCCCTGGCTGGTGTAGCTCAGTGGATTGAGCGCAGGCTGCGAGCCGGAGGGTCACCAGTTCGATTCCCAGTCGGGGCACGTGCCTGGGTTGTGGGCCAGGTTCCCCAGTGGGGGCCAAGTGAGAGGCAACCACACATGGATGTTTCTCTCCCTCTCTTTCTCCCTCCCTTCCCCTCTGTCTAAAAATAAATAAATAAAATCTTTAAAAAAAAAAAAGAGTGGGTTATGTCACCCTTTTTTATGAATTCAGGCATATGTTTATATCTAATTTTTTAAATATTTTATGTATTATTTTTAGAGAGAGAAGAAGGGAAGGGGACAGAAAGGGAGGAAAACATCAATGTGTGAGAGAAATATCAATTTGTTGCCTCTTGCACGCACCCCAACCTGGCACGTGGCTTGACCAGGAATTGAACTGATGACCTTTTGCTCGATGAGACAACGCCCAACCAACTGAGAGGCACACCGGTCAGGGCTACATCTAATTTTTAAAAGATATTTAAAATGATAAATGGAGCCATCCTGGTCTCAGTCTGAACAGCCGCACCATGGCCCCTGGCACAGGCGGACCCTTGCTTGCGTACCCAGGCACCCGCTGACGCCCTGGGGTGCCCTCCCTCTGGCTCTTTCATACGCACGAAGCAATGAATGCCCTGTCTGCACATCTTTGTCCACAGAGAACAGGTTTTTAGATGGGAAGTGGCTGGAACAAAGGGCATGCACATGTTAAATGTTCTACCGAAATGAGGTTCCAGTGTGCACTCCTGCACCCACTGGGTGTGAGCGAGTGCCCTCTTCCTCACATCCCCTCCGGCACTGGCTGCTCTGATGCAGAAACCATTTCCTAAGGAATCTAATGTGCAGAAGAGGCACACCTGCTGCTGCTCAGGTTGATGAGGGTGAGGGGCCTGGAGGCTCAGGAGTCCCCTCCCCAGCTGGTACAGAGGATGCCCCCCGCATCCTCCTGTGCTGTTGGGATCTAGGATCCTGTTGGGCTCCCCGCCTGCCTGTCTGTGGCTGGCATTAGCCCCCAGCCTTTCAGCTGGCCCCCCAGGGAACTTAGAGATAGAGAAGGAGCTGGCCAGCCTCATTCTCAGCTGACTCCACCATCTCTGAATAAATGTGCCTTTGAATAGGGCCCTTCGGGAGACAGCGTTGTCATTGGAAAGCATGTGGGATGAGAGACATTTGGCACCTGAATCTGCAGGTGTTTTGAAGAGGGGGACCCTGAGGCACATTCATTCCCTCTCAGCCTGTGATCCAAACTGG
Organism: Macrotus californicus; assembly: GCA_007922815.1. Lineage (NCBI taxonomy): Eukaryota > Metazoa > Chordata > Mammalia > Chiroptera > Phyllostomidae > Macrotus > Macrotus californicus. Next base: position 31,403 of record VMDR010000283.1, on the reverse strand, counting down.
CCGTTTGGATCTTGCCTCTGCCCAGGTTTTGCCGTGTAGACCCAGGCAGACTGCTGTCCCTTCAGGGTTCCAGGTTTCCAGCTGCAAGGCTGGGGAGATCCCTCCCAGGGAGCAGGGGCAGAATCTGCTCCACTGGCCATGTGCATTGAGGTGAAAGCAGGGCTCCTGCTGGGAGGTGGCAGACTGGAGACAGCAGAGGGGCAGGGAGGGCAGAAGAGAGGAGCAAGCCCATGCCCCCTCAGGGCCAGGCATCTGAGGTCCCCTCCCTACGATGTTCATGCAGCATGGTAAGCTTGATACCTGGCTAATATGAGGTGGTGCATGAGCACATGCACACAAGGATACCTATGCATAAAATGGGTTCTTCTGTGGGCAACTGGGAGACTTCTGCACGTCTACAGGCATCCAGGCTTGTGTCTTGTGTGACAGGTTTTCATGCATAATCCACACATGTGCATAGTCCTGTGCATGTTCACATGTATCAGCATATGTGGCTGTGAGAGCCCCTGAGTGTATAAGTCTGCCTGGTTGTGGTTACATAGAGGTGTGTGCATAGATGTGCCTACATATGTGTGTATTTGTGAAGATGCATGTGTGCCTGCAGGATGTGCATACAAGTTCATGATTAGGGGTCTGTGGGTGCACAAGGGACATGAGCATACACACAGTGTGTGTTTGTGTCTGAGTATGTGTGAGAACACATGCATGACATTTTAAAAGTATAGATTGAGTATGTGTGTGGTGTGCACACACACATGTGAACCCAGAGGCGCTTCAGTGTGTGAGGGCACAGCTGTGTATGGAAATATTGTCCTGTGACTCTGCAGATGTGAACACACACAAGTGTGCATTTGTACCCCGATGTGCCACCTTGAGGTCTGTGAATACTGGCATTCCCTCCAGGGCCCATCCCCACCTCACCTGGACCTCGGTCCCCTCCTCACACTGAGGAACAAAGAGAGGGACATTGTCACTGTATAACCTCTCAATGTCTTGCTTTGTTTACAGGCAGAACACTCACTTAGTAATTAATAAGTCATTACAAACCTTATTGATTTGAAGAACAAACACATCACAGGTGTAATATTCATATGGAATTTGAACACAAAGCCCAGAAGTGGCAGATTTCCCAGCCCCAGCCTACATGGAGCTGTCCAGTGTCAGGGATAGCAGTATTGGCTCCCTGCATTCAGGGGTCAGAAAGGGAAGGTGCAGGAGGAGCCAGGACAGAGAGCCCTTGCCTCAGTTTCCAGAGCTGCCCACCCCTGAGCTCCATCCCCACCCCATACCCAGGGAGATTATTGTCCTTCTCCCAGGGGCCCCCAAATCTGGCTCTAGTGGGATTGGGGTTGTGGGAATATCAGACAGAGCTCTGGCCAGCCCCTGCCCCGACAGTGCCTGGACAGGCCACGCTCCTGCTCAGCTTCCATTTCCTCAACTGTAACCCAGAAGTAATCACATTTACCTAGAAGCTGAAAATACAAGCTCGGACATCTGCCCCCCTCTCTTTGCTCACCTCCTTCCTGTGCCCAGAACAATTTCTGGGCCCCAGCCCACTCCACCAGGATCCTCTGGCTCCTCGCTCAGCCTGGCCTGCCTCTTCGCCCTAGGCCTGACCCACAAACTTCTTCGCATCTGTCAGAGCCCATGCCCATGTCACCGCCCAGCCGCATATTTGTCTGTCTCCCTGAGTAGACTGTGAACTCTCAGGGCAAGGATATTCCTGGGTCCCCAGAGCCTACCCTGACCTGGTATGGCTTAGCTATCACTCACTGTTGAATTTTAAAGATTGCAGATAAAGAGGGAAGGAGGGGGGAGAGCTCTGGGAGCAGCAATGTTTGGTACACACAGCAGGTCATTGGGTGAGTCAGCTGCCCCTTGCCCTGGAAAAGGGAAACCTCTATTTGTCAATCTGTACCGGTACCAGCACCACCGCCCTGCCATTTACAAGTGTTTCTGCATTTGACCTTCACCACACACCTTGGAGGTGAACAGTATTTTTATTCTCATTTTGTTGATGCAGAAACTGACCCTCAGAGAAGATGAGTCAGCCCCAGAGCTGGGACTCCAGAGCCTTCTGCAGGTTCCTTTCCTCTTTTCCAAGCCCTGCCCACATGCCCAGGCATTTGCAGGTGTTTGTGACTCTGCCTTGGGAGCAGCCCTTGATCACAAAGAGGAGGTTGGTGGTGGGACAACTCTCAGGCTGGCTCTGCACCACCCCACAGCCCCAGTTGCCCACCTGTTGCTCATTAACTTGCCTACCTCACTTCCCACTTCCTTTACGGTTTCCTGGAATCACCTTGCAAATAAACTCCATGCCCTCGAATCCTGGTTCAAGTCTGTTGCCGAGAGCCCAACCCACAACCCAGGGCAGCTGAGGGGCAGCTGTGAGTCCTGGGCAGCCCAGAGAGACTTGTTCCAAAGGGGCCTCTATCTCAGGGGCCACGAGACCCCTGCAGGGTCGGAAGCAGCTCAGGCTGTTTACTGGAGGGAGAGAGGGCCTGGGCGTGAGCGCAATAGGGCTTATCTCTGGGCTGGACTGCGCCCAGCCTCCTCCCTTCTGCAGAAGTATGCCTCAGTCAACTCTGCCCCTGCAGGCGCCAGGGAAGCCCCCTGGCCCTCTGAAAAAGCCCAAGGCTCCCCACCGGCCCTCTCCCGCTCAGTCCCCCTGGCCTGGGTCTGTCCAGGCAGCACAGGAAGGCTACCTGAGGTAAGGCTCTGGAGGAGAGTCTGAGCAACTCGTGTCCCTCTCTGGGCCTCAGTTTCCTCTTCATCAGGGCCTGGATGGGGCAGAGGAAGGGGATGAAGTGATCTCAGCATCCCTTTGAGGGTTCCTGTTCTCCATTTCTGCCAGGAAATCATCTGTACACGAAACATGGGTGTGGCATTATTTTGCCCCTCGTGTCTACACATTTTCAAAGGAGGGTATTACCAACCCAGGGGAATAAAGTTCTAATGATGGAAACCCAAGCTTTGGAAGAGAGATAGCTTGACTTTGGGGGTTGGCCTTTCTTACATCCCTCTAATGATGCCATGTCTACCCCTAGGTGGGCAGGTTCATGAAGTGGAAAGAGCACAGGCTTCAGAACCAGACAGACGCGGGCTCACATCCTCAGAGAAGCCTCTTAACCTCTCTGAGCCTCAGTTTCCTGGGCTGTGAAATGGGCTGGCAATACCCACTGGCCCCAGAGAAGCATGTTCGATCTTCTTCAATCCTCTCTCTGGTGAGGAAACCACTGTGATCCCCAGCTGACAAATGGGAGCCCAGGGAAGATCGGACAGGTACTAAGAAGGCCAGCCCCTGCTCAGGTGAGCACAAAGTAGTCCAGGACCTTCCTGCCCCATCCCCCCTGCTGCCCAGAGGACTCTGGGCCTGGGCTGTGCTCTGTCCATGCCAGCCTTCCCCTACCTGGCCTATGCTTCACCTGAGATACCCATTGACCTATTTCTGTATCGGGCCCATGGAGCAGCTGGGGCTGGACCTGTATGTAATCAGCGCTCTGCTGGGATACCTTTGGCCTCAGGAATGTTTGGACCCGGGCCAGGAGGCCAAAGGACCCACAAACCATTCCTACTCCCTGGAGAAGCCCTTAGAGCCTCATGAGACCTGGGATAGGCAGGCATACCCCAGGCACAGAGGGAAACTGAGGCCTAGAGTCTTCAACAAGGAGGGGAAACCAGTGGCCTCCTTGAGTATCCTGAGTGGGAATCAGTGCAGCAGCAGATGAAAAATGAAATCAAAATTAGCAATGGGTCAGCCACTCCTTTTCTAGGTGTATACCCCAGAGAAATGCCTAGATATCATTGCCGAAATATGTGTACTAGAACGTCCACAGAAGCACTATCTAAGGTAGTCCCAGAGTGGAAACTACCCAAAAGGCCAGCAATGGTTAATGAAAAAATAAAGTGAACCACAACTACACAAAACAATCCGGGCGATCTCACAAAGTATGTAAAATGAAAGAGTACATCTCGTCATAGTTCATTTCTGTCCAGTTTGGATGGTGCTGGAAGTCAGCAAGGTGATTTCCCTCGGTGGCAGCGGCCGAAAGGGGGCAGGAGGAGGCCTCTGGCTGGGGTCATGGTCACGTTCTGCTTCTTGGTCTAGCTGCAGGATGTGTGAGCGCTCTTCTCAGCTTAGTTAGGAAATCCATCAAGTTGTACATTTAGGGTTTGCACCCTTTCCTGTTGGAATATTGTGCTCTTGAACTTTAGGTAAGCTGAATCTCATGGTATGTACTCTCTTGTGCCTGGCCTCTTCTCTGCAACATTGTATTCCTGGCGTTCATGCATGCTGTTACACGTAACAGAGTGTGTTCTTTCCCTTGCTGTATAGTGTTCCATTGCATGGACGTACCACAGTTTGTTTACCGACTTTACTGTTGACGCAAGTCAGGCTGTTTGCAGTTTGGAAGCCGTTACAAGCAGTGCTACTTTGAACGTTTTTGCACCTGACCTTTCGTGGATTCGTGTATGTATTTCTGCTGGGTATATACTGAGGGGTGGGATAGCTGGGCCATACACGAAACACATCTTCAGCTTTGTTAGATGCTGACCAACAGTTCCCCAAATGGTTTATCATTTCGCTCTTCCACCAGCTGTACATGATAGCTTCGCATCCTCACTAGCACAGGTGCAGTCAAGCCTTTTCCCCTTAGCCATTCAGCGCGTAGACAATGGTATCACATTATGGTGTTGATTTGCATTTCCCCAATGCCAGGTGAAGTTGGTTGATTGCCTGCTTGGATTCCCGAGAAGCAGACCCCGAGACAAGTATTCGAGAGCAAGAAGCTTAGTTGGCAGGTGTATCAGTCAGCTCAGGCTGCCCTAATAAAGCACTACTAACCGGGTGGTTGAAACAAACAACAGATTTCTTTATTTTCTCAGAGTTCTGGAGGCTAGAAGTCCAAGCCTGAGCTGCCATGAGGGTTCGTTCCTGGCGAGACCTCTCTTCCCGACTCACGTTGACTGCCCTGCTGTGTTCTCACAAGGCCTCTTCTCTGGGCGTGCACGGTGGGGTGGGGGAGAGCTCTGGTGTCTCTTTCTCCTCCTATGAGGACACCAAGTCTATTACGTTAGGGCCTCATCTAACCTTCATTATCTCCCTAAGACCTTGTCTCTGAAAGCAGTCACACAGGGGTCAGGGCTTCAACATTCAGATCTGGGGCAACACAACTATGAGTCCATATCAGCAGGTGATCCAGGAAAACTCATAATGGAGTGCAGCGAGAGGCAGTGGGGAGTGCGTGAACAAGCAGGCTGCCGCCTTGGGCATCTGGAGTGTCACCCCGCAGGGACACTGGGAGACTGCAAACCATGCCGCACAGAGTGACACCACCCAGGGCAAAGGAGCTGTCGTTCCATGCACTAACCCCTGTCAGTCATTGGCTGGGAGCTGCTTTTGGTGGGGGGGGGGGGTTGCTCCTTGGCACCACCTTGCCAGGCTCCCGAGAAACCCGGGGGCTCCATCCCAGCTGTCAGCGCTGGCCTCGGAGGGAGCACGTGCTCCAGCAGGTCTGCACATGCTAGTAACAGCCGGGTTCTCACGTTTTTGAAGGGCTACTCGAGTGCAGCTGGACTGTGAAGGATGGGTGTTGGCTGACCAGGCAGGAGAGGGCATTCCTGCAGGCGGACCAGTGTGGAGGGACATGAGACTGAGGTCAGGGACAGCAAAGACTGTACCATGACAGTCAGATGGGAAGGTCATGCCTTGGAGGCTTGAAAAAGGGCAGGCACCCCATCTCGATGCCTGTGTCCTCAGAAACTCAGGCTGGGCTGTGTCCCTAAGGTTATCCCAGAATGCTGTGTTCCAGCACCACCCCCCCCACCAAGTTTCCTGACTGTCGTCAATCCAGCCCCCCACATGGCCAGCACCCCCAAATCCAAGAATGCCTCTGTAGCCAGAAGACACAAATACCACCCCCAGTAGAGAGGCTGCAAGCCAGGCCTGGGCCCCAGCCAGACAGCAAGGACAAAGGGACAGCATTTCCAGGGCAGCAGAGGCCCAGTCACTGCATGAGAATCGGGAGAGTCAAGGGTGGACCCCAAAGCCAGCCCTGAGCAAAGGACCTTGAGCTAAGTGTACCCTAAAAAGCTGGGTGTTTCACCTCGGGTGGCCTGAATTCAGACTGTGCTGCTCTCCCGAGGTCCCTCACTGGTCAGAACATCTGTTTGTTTGCACTGAGCAGCACCCACACCAGTGTCAGAGAAAGGCGGGGCCAGGGCCAGGGCCTGGGCCTAGCAGGGCGACCCCCCACCACCACCACCACCACTGCTTTGGCCTGAGGAGGAGGGGTGGGTGGGAGCCATAGGCAGGTCTGAGCAGGGTCCAACTGCTCTGCACAACCATGGGCTTGGAGCACAGCCATACCCAGTTCTGTACCCAAATAACACGCTTCCTCTCTACAGACAGAGGTGTAACCCTGACGGAGGCCAGGCATCACCGACACCTGTTTGTTAGGTCAGCCTTTCTTTGGCAAGCCACACCTCCCCTATTAGCCCTGCTCCATCCTTGGGGCTCAGAGCGGGCAGCCTCCCCGCATGCCCAGGCAGGGGGACTCGAGAACTAGGCCTGGCCAACCAGAGCATGCCCCGCCCACCCAGGCGCAGTGATTGACTCGAGGATAAACACGTGGCCCAAGGCAGGCGGAGAGGAGTCTTCCCCGAGACTTGCTGGAGTTCTCAGGAGACTCTCTTCAGAGGCTGTGAGCTATAAAGATGAAATTGTACCAGCTGGTGGGCATCTTGCATCACATGGAGAAAAGCTGCCAAGAAAAAAAAGCCAAAGACAGGCAGGCTTAGCTGAGAGGAGAGAGATGCGCTTAATGGAGTCAATTAAACACCTGGATGTGGCGTTGCCCAGGTGCTCGGACTTCTCATTTGCAGGAGCCCATATATTTCCTGCTCTGCCTAAGTCTCACCGGGGGTTCTGTCACTTGCAGTCTAAAGGACTCTGATGAAAACACTAGGTGAGAACACAGCCACCTCCTTTCTGCACTTACCTTTCCCAGAGATACACAGGTGGGCAGGGAGCTGCTTTTCAAAGGGGCATTGCAACTGGGCTGCTGCAACGAGGCAAAGATCCACGTCCTGCTGCCCTTCTGTGGGAAGTGACAATTCACTAAGCTGAAGTAGGGCAAATGCTTCCAGCAATTTGTGTTTGAGAGTCCTGAGTGCCACTCACACAGGAATGGCCTGGCCAGCTGCCTCCGCCTGACCTCCCCGGGTGCTCTGGGAAGTGAAGGAGCGGTGGGAGGCTTTTCTGACCAGCACTTCTGGGGGTTGTTCAATGACTTTCCTGTTTGCTGAAGTGTGGGGTTCTGAGCCATGCAGATTTGGGAGAAAGGGAAGAAAACATTGCATTTTTGCAGCCCCCAGCAGGAATGGGCATTGTTGGCACATTGCTCAGCTGACACACACTTGTTAATTCAATTGAGATCGATAAACCACCTGCATGTCCATCAACAGGGGTCTGGTTAAATCAATTACAGCATGTGGATTTAAAGAGAAGTGAGGCAGCTCAAAATATACTGCTATGGGAATATGTCTGTCATGTATGAAGTGTTAAGTGCAATTTTCACAGTCAGACCTCAATAAAGGGTATTTAAAGCAGTTTTTAGAACGATATGCATAGTGCACGCCCATTACAAAATAATACCTGGCAGTTCTATCACTTACAGGAGGCTTATCGCGTAGACACTTCGTTGTGAAGCAAAGGAGAAAAATAAACCACAGTGAAAGGTAACTCATCCTCTTTGGGGGTTCAGTCCCTGCAGACTTTGGTTCCCTATCAGAGCCATTCCCCCTCACAGGGCGTCTCCCCCCCACGATGGGGTCTAAGAGCCGGGAGCGTGGCTGTCCTCCTGGCATCGGGGAAAGGCCCCTCGCTGGCCTCAGGTCACCCTCTTGAGAGAGTGTGTCATGCTGCTGGTTCTGAGCCTCCGTTTCTGGCCCAGCTGCTGCTACCTGTGCAGCAGGTGAGGCTCGGGGATGTTCTGACGTGGGCAAAGACCTCCAGCTCCAGAGTTGCTGGGCTGACCAGCATCCCTAAGGTTCTGACTGGGACCTGGGGATAGGGGTCAGGGCGGGAGGCTGTCCTTGTGCCCCTGTCGGGGGTCCTGACTTGTGACAAGTGACCCACCAGAGCTCTCGGTGCCCTTCTGCGACCTCCCATATTTGGGGTGCTGGGAGATGGGGGTCTCCCTTCCACATCACACAAGAGACAAGCATCACTAGGGGCACTGTCCCCATTCTTCTCTCTGCCCAAACATCCTGTAGCAGGTTGAATGCTGGCCTCCAAAAAGATAAGTCCACACCCCGACCCCTGAAACTCGTGAATGTGATTTGGCAAAAGGGTCTTTTCAGATATCATTAAGTCAAGGGTCTCAGAATGAGATCACCCTGGATTTTCTAGGTGGGCCTTAAACCCAGTGATAAGTGCCCACATGAGACAGAGTTAGAGGGAGATTTATCACGGAAGGCAGATGACTCAGAAACAGGCGTGGGAAGACAGGTCAGATCAGAGTGATGCAGCCACAAGAGTGCCCATGGCCATCAGAGACTGGAAGAGGCAAAGGACAGATTGCCCGCCAGCATCTTTGGGGGGAGCACACACCACACATACCTGCTGATACCGCGATGTCAGACTTCTGGCTTCCAGAGCTGTGAAAGAATACATTTCTCTTGTTTTAAACCACCAAAGTTGTGGTAATTGGTTATGACAGCCCAAGGAATTAACATATACCTTCTGTCGGCCTGTCTATTCTGCTGTGGACATGGACCAAACATCTCTCCAGACAGCATCCTACAGAGTCTAGAGTTCCAGAAGTGAGTGGAAGCCCCCAAATGGGGTTTCCATTTTGTCCACAGCCCCTCCCCGGGCTGGGGCTCAGAAAGAAAGGTGGGGCACTGGGTCCCTCCAGCAGCCTCTTCGCCTCCTCCTTGCCTCTTCCAGAACTGTCCATCCAACTCTCCCAGGGCTCGTCTGAGAAGTGGAAGTGCTGCCCGCCTCCTCCCAAGCAGAACAGGAGTCGGCCTTACGTCACAGCCTGAATCTGCGGTGCCTGCTCTTGATGTCCACGGGAAAGTTCTGGGAATGGAGAGCCTTACCATGTTCTCATGGTAAATGGTGTTGATTCTCTGCGCATCTTCTGCTTCCCTGCTCCTCCTCTTGAAAATGCCCCAGTTTCCATTCACTTTGCAGACCCTATTTGGGGAGTCAAAAGCTAGCCAAGCATTGTCCCTCATTCCTCTTCATATTACTGTTCTAATTATTTGAAATCTGCCTCTGGCTGAGTAGGAGGAAAATCTCTCACAGGGAAGTTTGATAAAAAAAAAATGCACATTACTATATTTCCAAGAAATTATCTACCTTATGCTAACACTCACACAAAAACCTGGGGGAAGAACTTCTACATTGTTAGCTGTGGTCACCTCTGGGGAAGAGAATGTTGGGGAAATAGATCTCCCTTTCTAGGCTGGTATTACTGTAATGTTTGAATTATTAAAGGAAGCACAAACTACATTTGTCATTTCAAGTCCTGAGGATTCAAAGGCAACACAGGGCATCTAGAGCCCCCATAAGGGCCTGTTGTGGCTCAATGTCAATTACACAGGATGTGCATGCATTAATCAAAGCAATGGCCTAAGAAGGATAATAATTTCTTTTTAATTTAGATTCAGATTTTCGCCGGCTGGCACCAGCCTCACTCTAGCTGAGGGAATGTTTCCTGCTGCAGAAAAACCTCAGCCAAAGCTTTGCCAAATGATGGTTTGCAAGACTTTGGAATCTCCTGGGGGTAAGAAGGGGGCTGTGGCTCTGTCATCCAGGCCAGGCCGCTCCCTCCAGCCCATTGTCGAGTGTCAGGGCAGGAGGTGCCTGCCCCTCTGACCCCGGAATGTTCGCCTCGCAAGCTCCCAGCCCGTGTTCACACTGCTCCTGCAGGAGGGGTGCCATGTCCTCCTTGGACTGAGCTGAGTACCCTCAACATCTCTGGAAGCATCTCCAGGCTGGGGACCAGAGACCATAGCCCAGACCCCAGAGTCCCTGTACCCCCTGCTCTGCCCCAGAATCCCTGTCACCCCCTAAAGCCCTGGCTTCAGGATCCTGCTCACAGCTTCACCCTAACGCAACATTCAACCCAGAAGGCCTGACTCGGACACTCCTCCAGGCTGGTGAAGCCAGGAGCCCCAGGGCAGGTGGGAGGAGCCTCTGCTTTGGCCAGGGGAGACCCTGCCTGACCCCACACTCCCCAGGAAGGGCTGAAGGAGCTGGGCTCTGGGCTCAGAGCTTGGGGAGGGGTGGAAGAACGAGCTAGAGAAGAAGAAAGTGCCCAGGACCTGCCCACCCTGCCTGCCTCCCTCTCCTCCCTGGACCTCATCCTGTGCTTGGTCCCCAGACTCTGTGCCTTTCCGCAGCCTCTGGCTCTGGCATCGCGAAAAACCTCAGTGTGGAGCTCCAGCAGGTACCATGTGGCCCTCGCTTCTAGAATCTCAGCTCTCAGAAAGGCCAATATAGAGGACTTTGCCTTCCCTAGCCACCCTGTCTGGGATTAAGGTGGGCCTGGATCCCTCCCATGCTCATCTCCCCTGGGAAGGGCTGGCCTTCCCCTGAAAAAGACACTCTGCCCCCCATGGATGCCCAGACCCCTCCTGAACCCCTGAACCTCTTCCTAAACCACTGACCCTCAGCTGGCTGGGTAGCAGCTGCCGTAGAGTTTCCTGGCTCGTTCTGACCCCAGTGTGGCTTTCTGATCCCCAGGACTTGTGCCAGGCCCTGTGCTGGGCATCCGGCTCAGAGATGAAGGTCCCATCCCTGCCCAAGGCAGCCTGGTCCCTTGGGTAGATGGATGCCTAGTGGCTGCCAAGAGCTGCGCAGTTGTTCAGCCCGGTGCTCCCTGGGCTGTGGTGTTGAATTGCGGCCAGTCCCTGTCCTCGATAAGCAAGTCAAGTTCCAGCAGGGATCTGCGTGGACACCCTCACCAGAGGCAGCATAGCTCCCACGCATTGCCTTCTTGGGGCGGCCCCCTGTGAGCACAGTATCGAACCAGCCACCCCTGCTCCGCGGCTCTGGAAAGCGCGATTCGCCATCGAGCACTGCCAGTCTGATCGGCCCTGTTGGCGGTCTGCCTCCCACACGGAACGTACGCTCGCTCTTTGCGGGCAGAGTGTCTGAGCTGCATCCCCAGCCCCCGGGACACTGTCTGATGCACAGCAGGCACTGCCTGTATGTTTGTGGGTTCAGTGCATCTGGATGAAGGATGGGGGTTAAACACAATTCTCGTCCCTTCCTCTCCCTCACCAGTCACCTATCCAAGCCGTCCCAGAGTCCTATAGAGTGTTTCTTCCCTTGCTCGCCCTCTTTCCTTCTTGCCCTCCCCAAACTCTAAGCCCAGCCTCACCTGCCCTTTCCTAGTATTTCTAATCTCCAGGGCCCAGGTGGAAATGTCCCCCACTCTGCGAAGCCACACTGGATGCCTCTGCGGTCGCAGTCACGCTGTGTATTTCTCGAGCCTCCCTCGCTCTGCACTGCAGGCATCTATTTGCTCACACGTCTGTGCTCCCCCACCCCCACGCTGCCACCGTGCCAGACCAGAAGGTCTTCAGAGCTGGGCTGAGGCCAGTTTGTCCCTGCATGCCCAGGGCTTCAATAGAGGGTCGGGCTGGGTATAACACTGGAGCTCAGGAAGTGTTTGCCACATGAATAAAGGGGTGCAAGAAGAAATGAATGGGCTCCCCCACCAGTGAATGGGCATGTGAAGGAGCAGGCAGATGCATGAATGAGCCAGAGAAGTTACTGCGTGAATGAGTCAGTGACAGACGGGAGGAGGGGCGGGAGGGAATGGTGAGTGAGCCTGTGAAGGAGGGACGGCCCAGAGGGTTCCCAGCTTCTCCAGCAGCCCTGGCATCAGTGTGTCCCCGCCACCCCTGGGCCTGTGCTCTGTGCCAACCCGACATCACGGTGCCTCCTCCCGAGCCAGCTCACATCAGTGCTGCTCAGCACACTTTCCCTGATGCTGGCCAGGCCCTGCGCTGGGCCATGAATCAGACAGAGCCCTGCCCTGGAGCTGCCGGGATCGAGGGCAGACAGACAGCCTCATAAATTAACTCGATGCCGTGCTGAGCAGACGTGTGTTCTGGCAGAGCAGTGAGCTTGGGCTGGCTCTGCAGCCTGGGGCAGGGCAGAGCGGGATGGAGGGACCTGGGAGAGCCTGAGCAGTGAATCTGGAGAGAGGGGGGTGGGGGAGAGAGGGCACTCAGGGCAGAAGGGACGGTGCCAGCAAAGGCACAGCAGCTTGGGGATGCAGAACAGGGGACAGTGTAGTGGGAGATGGGACTACAGTGAATACTGGGCCTGGGCAGAAGAGTTGCGCTTGGCAGGACCTGAGACAGGGACCCAGGAAGATGAAGAGCAGGGTTGCGGCTGGTAGCTTTGTGTGTTTCAGAAGGAAGACACGGGAATCTCCAGGAAAACGCCAGAGGGAACATATACAACACGGAGTTTCCAGGGTGCTCAGGGTCCTGCCACAGCTTTGCACAGTTTTGCTTCTGGCTTCTCTTCACGAAGAAGCCGCCATCATCCTTCCAGCCCTAATATTCCCATCAGCAGCCCGAGGTATTCAGGGACCCCAGACAGGGGAGGTTATTGGGGGGAACCCTTATGCGATTGTTTGTAAGTCAGGCCGTTTTACCATGGATCATGTTGGGGTCAGGGGAAGGCTCTGGGGCTCCTGAAGCAAATCAGGGATTTCAGAGTGTCACAGGAGACCTTGAGGTCAGGGTTGTGGAGTCAGGGAAACTAGTGGACACCCTGCAATGCCTAGGATGGCCCTCCGCACAAAGAATGATCCAGTCCAATGGCAAAGGGTCAAGGCTGTGCAGCCCCACCTCCGTGAGAGGACTGGGAATGCCGGATCAAAAGGGGGTCCCTAGGAACTATAGTAGCTCTTCCCACGTGCCAGGACCCGTGCTGAGTACCTACCCCTACCAGTGCACGAAACCCATTCCTAATTTAAGGTTGAGAAAACGGAGATTGACTTGTCCTTGCAAAGGCGGGATTCCAACCCAGGATGTCTGGTTCAGAAGGCCACACTGTTGGTCTTGCTATTCATGGCCTTCCACATCACCCAGTAACTGGGGCAGAGCTGGGACTTGAACCCAGGACCCCGCTCTCCATGGCAGATGTTCCTTCCACTCTGCTGTGTGTCGCTGGTCCACACGGAGTCTTGGGCTCCTCGGCTCAGAAGGGGAGCTTGGCAGCCAGGACCTGGGCTTGTCAAGGACTCACGGGGCGGGCAGGAGGCAGATCCCAGAGACAGAGGGTCTTTGTCTGCCTACAGATGGGCAGGCAGGCCTGGGCTGTGCAGCCCGGCCCAGGGGCTGATCGGGTGCAAACTCATTAGACAGCTGCGGAGGCTGCCAAGGAGACGGGAACAATTAGAAGGCCCAGCCTGAGCCAGGAAGTGGAAGCTGCTCTGTGAGAACTGCGAGCTCTTCGGCCCTCCGCGGTGGGCCGGCCTGCAGGAGGCCGCTGCGGAGTTTCTCAGCACGTGGCAACAGCAGCTCCGTCCTCATTGATCAAACCTACTGTGTGCTGGGCTGGGCACATCACATATCTTGTCCCCTTTGGGGAGGGTGGGGTGGAATTATTCACGCCATTGCATTCATTTATTCAACCATCCATTCATTCAACAAATATTTACCGAGTTCCTATTGTGTGCCAGCACTGTGCTGGGTCCTGGAGATACAGCAGGGAATAAAACAGACAAAAGTCCCTGCTCTCGTGGAGCTTACACTCTGAAACAGGGACAAGGACACCAAAAGAGGAATAGACAGGTTAATGGCAACTGTGGCCAGTGCCGTGGGAGAAACAAAGGGGCAAGTGGGAGGCAGGCTGGGCCAGGCCACTTTGCATAAAGTGATGAGGGAAGGCCTCTCTGAGGAGGTGAGAGTTCACAGAGGAGGACCTGAGGCTCCGGGAGGAGAAGTGATTGACCACGGTCACACAGCTGGTGAGTGGAGGAGCAGGGACCTGGCCCAGGCGTACCTGATTCCAGACCGCAGCCGGCCTCCTGTCTCCTGGAAGCCTCCTCCCTGCTGGGGCTCATCACCACTGGCACACTTGTGGGTAACAGGGACAAGGTGTCTCCCACCCTTCCTCACACCAACCTCAAGAACTAAGTAGGCTTACCATCTCCATCAGAGGTGGGGAACCAAGGCCCAGGGAGAGGCCATAACAGGCCCCAGTCCCCGCAAAGGGGTAAACCTGAGGCTCAGTGTTCCTCCAACCACAGCTCGCCCCTCCCTGGCCAGGCACCTAGCTGGCACTGAGCACTTAGTAGGCCTGTGGATCATGCTGCCATGGACAAAGTTCATCACCCTTTGGGGCTTCTATTTCTCCATTAGGAAGTAGGAAATCGGCCCAGCCCATCTCTGAAATGCCCAAGTTCATCCTATTCCAGCAACATTCCTTGAGGAGTGCTGTGCCCGGGACACTGGGACGAAGGAGATGCTGCCCCTCATGGTCCAGCAGGAAAGGCCATGCGACTCAAGGCGCCCTGGCTGGGAAAGCATTCTGGGTGGGGTCACGTGCGGAGCGAAGGCCCAGCAGTGGACAAGGAGGTGGCAAGGGGTCAGTGGGAACTTCTACCAAATGCTCCTGCCCCCGCGTTCCCAAGCCCTGGTACCTGCAGAAGGCCTGAGGCCGCCACAGTCTCCGTCCTTCACAGCTGCAGCCCTGGCCTGGGTCCAGGAGAGTGTCCCAGAGGAGGGGCTGAAACGGGCCACCAGCTGAGCCCAGACTGTGTGACCCGGGTCAGGCAGCTATTTCCCTGGCTCCACTTTGGTTTTGGTAGATTCGCCGAGGAAGGGCGATCAGAGCGAGTCGGTAGTGTCATGAAAGGGAGGGTTGGTGAGCACTTTCTTCATGTGAGGCGGTGACCCCTTGAGACGGGAAATGTTATGGTCCCTGGTTTATGGATTGGAGATCTAAGACCAAGCGGAAGGCAGCCACCCGCCCAAGGCCACACACTAAGAAACGGCCTGGTAGAGACCCCCACCCACAGCCCTGGACCCCAGAGCTCTGCGCATAACAAAGAGCTGCCGATTTGCACAAGTGTCTGTGCCCTTCCACCCAGGTGAGTCGGTCAGTCCCAGGACTTGACCTCTAGGAAATAATCCAAGAGAACCAAGAAGATGTGCCTGGCCGCCATGTTTATAATATGGAGGGTAATTGCAGGCGCCTGCCCAACCACAGGGCCCTGTTCACCTGAGAAATTAGCTCCAGGAAAACTGTGTCTAACAGAGCACCCAGGGCAGCACACTCTTTGCCAGCACACTCTCCTGTGACCCGCCTCCAATCCGGTACCGTGGGTCTGGCTCTCCCCATTCCTCGACATGGCCTCCAGGTTCAGAGCCAGCGGTGGATTTGCTGAGGGCCCACAGCTACTGGCAGGCAAGCACAGGCGGTCCTGGCGCGGCCAGGCCTGCTCACAGCCAACCGCGTTGGAGGAATGGGCCGCTCTCATCTGCGAGGAAGGAGGCTAAAACTCAGATAGGGCAAGTGACCTCCCAAGACCACACAGATGACGAGCAGAGACCCGGGGTTTGACCCCAGGCACTGGGAGTCCCCACACTGTCCCCTGCTGACTGGGAAACTGTGGGTGGGTCATTTAGCTTCTTAGCCCCCTGGCTCTTCACCTGTAGCATGGGGATAAGAATGTCATATGCGAAGGTGGTAGGGGGACTTCAGTGAGGGTCTGGCCAAAAGTTGAATCGCCATTAAGCAGTGATAACAATCATAACAGTGACGAGACCAATAATAATAATGAAAATAATTAGTTGTTACCAATAAGACAGCATTATGCTGTGGGAGGAAGCCATGCCTGGGAGTCATGAGGTCTGGTTTCAAATCAGCTCAGACCCACCAGTCTCCTCTCTGGGCCTCAGTTTCCTCACCTGTAAAATGGGGAGAAGGCCAAATTGAAGCTGGTTCCTGCTCTGATGTCTGTGAGTCAGGGAACCTGGTCATCTCAGGTTTTTCCACATAGAATGCAACCCTGGGCTCTGTCTGCTGCTCCCTCATCACTGGCTGTCCCAAGGGGAGCAGGGAGAGGGTAGGTTCGGGCCTGAAGACACTCAGAGACAAGCACCGGAAAGAGGTCAAGAAGCCCTGGGGCAAGGGAAGCAGAATGAGAGCAGGAGGCCCCTGCTGGGTGTCCCACGAACACGGCCCATGGCTCTCCACCTAGCAGCTACCATAGACAGCATCCTGTCGTGGGTCCCTCTGCCCCTCAGCAGATGGAGCATCTCTCTGCTCCTCAGCCTGCTGAGTTGATCCTGATTCTTGGTGATGAGAAAGCAGAGAAAAGCAAAGAAAAAAAAGGTTGGAAGGGCAAGGGCTGTGTCACTGAGCAGTTAGCAGAGCAAGAGTTGGAAGGGTCAGGAGCTGGGGAGAAAAACACCCAGGCTGGGGTGAAGGTGGGGGTGGGGGAAGAGACCTGGGACAGGAGAGAATTGCGGAGGAAAGAAAAGAGGTCCAAAAGGTGCTTGGAGGTCTGCAGCAGTTTTGGAGGCCCAGGCTGAAGGTAGGACCCCCTTTACGAACCCTGGCAGCCTCCGGACACCGCTTCATGTGTCCAGGCCTTTCACATGGGTCACACCAGCCCTGAGGGCAGGGCTGCACAGTGGCCCCAGCACCCAGCACAGGATGGCCACACAGAAGGGTTCAGTCTTCCGAAGGCTCTCAGAACTGTAAAGAATGTAAAGGTCATCTCATCTACTCTCTCCCCCCAAACCCCCACCCGAAGGGGAGGCAGAACTGGCTCAGGCGACATGGTGAATGACTGCAGCCCTGAGCGGCAGCAGGAGGAGCCCCCACCTCTGGCTCTGGCTCTGCAACCCGTTAAGGGACCTGGTTCAGGGCCTGTGGTTCAGCAGCTGATCCTCAGGGTTGGAAGAGTATTAAACAGGCTGGTAGATATGAAAATGCTTGCAAAGAAATGCAGGGTCCACATGGGCTGAGGGTGAGTCCTCAGTGATGCACGGCTTTGACTCCTGAGAAGCTGAGGGTGCTGGCAGGGAACACACAGATGTGGCATCAGGGACTCCAGGGAGCCTGAGCCCAGGATAAGCCTTCAGGGGGGTCTGAGTGGGGGGTCCCAGGCCCTGGAGGGCAGGTGGCAGGAAGGCAGGCAGGGTCCTTGGAATGGAGGCCCTGCGGCTGAGGGAGCAGAGGCCAGGGGCCCACCGAGGAACCGCAGGGGCAGTGAGACCAGCAGACAGGGCAGACCAAGCCAGCGGCTGGAGCTCTTGCAAGCTCCCCGCTGCAGCCAAAGGCAGGAGGTCGGTTTGCAAACAGACAACAACATCCCTCAGACATGTCCCAACCCATCTCTGTCATGGGCTCAGAGCCAGGGCTGCCTGCTCAGATTCCCTGCCCCTTCCCAAGGAGGGAGGCAGCTGGACTTAGACCTGGAGAGGCCAGTGCCTCCCTCGGGCAGGCCAGTCCTGCTCCTTCCCCATCTAACTCAGCAACAAATCCCCTCAGGGTTTACTGTTTGCCCTCTTCCTTGCTGGACTCCAGTCTCATCCCCACCTGTCTAATGTGGATCCAGTCATCAGTCCTGCTGTGCCTTCCTCCCAAACCTTCCAAGGCTCCCCATGTCTACAGGGTCTAGTTCAGGCCTCGACTGGGCATTCAGCATCTCCAGAGTCTGGTCTCTAATCTTGATCCCCACTGCTCCCCCTCTGCCCCAGCATTGACTCTGAGTCTTGGGGTGCTCTCCCCATGCAGCCTGCTCTTCCAATCTGGATTTAGCCTGCCAGGCCGCTTGTCCCTTGTGCATTTACAGCCCATAGTCAAAGGAGGGGTCCCAGTGAGTGGGCATACCTTCTTCCATCAGAGGAGCCATGGCAGAGAGGAACCCCAACCCTGCCACTTCCTGGCAGTGTGAGCTTAGGGAAGTGAAGCCCAGTGTTCTCTTCTGGAAAATGGGAACGATAATCCTTCCGCAAGACCCAAGGCTCTTGGCACAGTACAGCACGCCGAGACAGCACTCCATACATGTCGGCTACTCTCGTCACGACCGTGCCACACCGTTCCTTCGTGCAGTCCCACGCAGCAAGTACACCGAGCACCAAGCCACCGGCAGGGAGCGACGCTGTCAAATCAGAACTTCCCATGAAGACATTAGAGACACTCACCTCCAGCCCCACTTAAACATGGGAAACTGAGGCCCAAGGCCCCAAAGCCAGTTAATGGCAGGAGCTGACTCTCCGGTTTCGCAAGCTAGAACTCTTCCCCACAAGCTGCCATTGCAAGGGGTCAAGTTCAAACACCGAACTTTAAATAAGACTGTCTCAAAGGACGACAGAGAGCAAACCTTAGCTGCACGTGAGTATCTTTATTGTTTATCCTCACTGTAACTCCCCCTTTAACACACCTATGCCCCGTTAGGAGAAGCATCGCCCCCCACCCCCTTTCAGGCAAAGCTAACTCTCCAGCCCCACCTCCTGCCCCGCCCGCCCTCAGGAGGCCTTTCTCTGACTGGCCCTGGTCGCGCCACAGGGCAGCTGCCAGCTTGCCTTTTTGCTCCCTGGCTAAAGAGCTGAATTCCTTTTCTCCCAGGGCCTTTCTGGACCTGGTTTTTGTCCTTAGCTTCAATGGTCTGCTAGGTGCAGGAAAGCCAGAACCTCCCTCTCCCCTGCCTGGAAATGTCCCCCGTTCCTCTCATCCTACGAACCGCCAACAAGCAGACAGAGCAAACCTTCCCTGCTCTGCCCCTTCAGGGCAGCCCCATTCTTCCCCTTTCAGCCCCATTTCTTGGTGGTGACCTGTTATCTCCAGGCCCCATGTCCTCAGCCTCACTCCCACAGTTCAACCCACCGGGCAGTGTCTGCTCGCTCTCCACCCTGCACTCGAGCTGCTCCCGCTCAAGTCACCTGTTGACTTTGCCTCCCTAAATCCAAAGGGCCCTGTGTAGTCTTCAGGCTGCCTGACCCTTCTGTGTCAGTTCCCCTGCTGACTGTTCTCTCCTAGGGGTCCCCGGACACCCCTCTTGTCCCCGCGCCCCCCGCCACTGTTCTGCCAGCATCTTCTCCATCTCCTTTGTCGGTTCCTCCTCCGACCGAGTGCTGATGTTCTGTCTTGGGTCCTCGTCTCTTCCATCATGCTCTTCTCCTTGGCACTCCCATGGGTTGAATTTCCATCTCTGGCCAATGTTTCCCAGATCCACATCTCTAGCCTAGACCTGTCTCCTGAGCCCCAGGCCTGGACACCCAACTGCCTCCACTGAGTGCCTCTAAGGCAACTCGAACCAAGCATGTCTAGCACCATCTCATGATTCTGTCTCTCAAAACCCACTTCCTCTCCCAAGCCCCCATCTCCATAAACAGCCCTGCCATCCACCCTGTTGTTGAAGTTGAAGGTCACCAAGGAGTCACCAGCCCTGTCCTCTTTCTCACCCCCACCCCCCGTCAGTCACCAAGTCCCCTTGAGTCCACCTTTCAGATGCCTGTACAATGGACCCAGCCCTCCCGATTCCCCTACCAGGACTCCACCTCTCCCCTAGTGGAGAGCCCTAACCCTAGTGGGGGGTCTCTCAAAGCCATACGTACCCCTCATTCCATTCTCCTTATAGCAGCCAGAGGGATCTTTCTAAAACACAGATCTGTTTATGCCATTTCCCTACTTAAAACTCATCACTGTCTTCCAGTTGCCTTCCAGGAACCCCCCAAAATACTTGGTGCCTTTTTGCGCCCTCCCTCTAGCTCTCTGAGCACCAGCCACTCTGGCCTTTGAGCATTCCTTTCGATTCACCCTCTCAGTTCCTGTCTCCGAGGCTTTGCTCCTGCTGTTTTCTCTACCTAGACTGCTTTCTCTTCTCCCCCCACCCCCAACCCATCCCCAAGAGATCAGGCCAAGGGCTTCTCCCACATTTCCCACCAGCCTACATTCCTACCCCTCCGCCCCCTCTAGGGCCCTTGGGTTTTCATGAGCTGCCAGGCTGTTCGCACTCACCCATGGGTGCCTGTGGTTGCTCGATTCATGTCTGTCTTGGCTCCTGGACTGCCAATTTCATGAAGCCAGGGGCCATGTGTGCCTTGTCTTCCTACACCCACACTGCACCTGGCACACGGCCTCTCGGATCCCCACTTCCCTGAGCCATCGCCCTGTGCAGACAGCCGGTGCTGACTGCCCCGGGGACAAACGCCGGCCTGGATTTCGGGGACTCGCCCCAGCAGTGCTCCTGGTCTTCACCCCCCACACACACCTTCTCCTGTCCCCATGGCAGAGCTGCCCCCTCCTCCCTTTGCCCCCGTCCACCCTCTCTCCCGCCTCTCTTTTTCTGTAATGCTGTTCACGCAACAACAGCCAGCTCGAGCCTCTTATCTCAACGGAGCTTCTGTTCCCAGGCCACACAGCCCATCCTCCTCTGGATTGGCAGGCCTACCTCGCTGGCTCCAGGATGAAATCACACGGCATTGGGGCCCTTTGCTATCCAACCCCAGCCTCCACTCTCAGCTTCCTGCCACCCACACCCCAGCACCCCAGAGTCCAGCAAAATGGGACTAGACCTTTAAAGCCACATTTCCTAAAAGGAAAATTAATAATAATAATAATAATAATAATAGTAATAAATTTTAAAGCCATATTTTCTACATTCACGTACTTCTTTCACCTCTTCCAAACTTCAGGATCTTGGGCCTCTGTATCCTCACAAGTGAAATATGAAGAGTAATGGCCCCTACCTCATGGGATTTTGTAGGGATTAAACAAGGAGATCCATGGGAGGATCTAGCCAGGTTCTTGGCACCTCTCCTGTGCTGACATGAGGCCTCCGAGGTTCTTTCCTCTATGGTGGACCTGTCCTATCCACTGGCCCCGGGCTAAGAGGGTAGGCCAGGTCCCTTTGGTCTCTGTATCTCCCTTGCCTAGCCCAGTGCCTGGTCCCAAGAACACTCAATAAGTGTTTATTAATGAGTAGACAGACCACACACTTGGCAGAAATCATCTTATTGTTCCTTCACTTTCGCGTCTGTAAGTCTTCTCTCTCCTAACAGGATCTGAGCTCCAGGGTATGGGGGAGGTGGAGTGGTGGGAAAGAGCAGAGCGCTGGGGCGTCTTCATGTCAGAGCATTCAGACCTGGAAGGGGTCTCTGAGCTCCGACATCCTCCTACCCCCCACAGTGCCCGGCCAGGAGAAAGGAGTCAAGGGGGCGTTGTTGACAGATGGGCCCACCATCTTCCCCCAAGAAGCAGGCGTGTTTCTCCTTACGATATATCACCCCAATTATTCCCTGGTCCCTCCCCTCCACACACACACATCTGCTTTCTCAGGCAAGAGCCTGCTTGACTTACACACACAGAGTTCTTTCAGCTGGCTGTTCTGAGCCAGCGAGGTCAGTTCTTCAGAAACTACAGCCGAGAGGAGACATTTTCTGAAGGACACAGAAACAAAACCAGAACAAGGGACAGACCACCTCCCATCCTCAGAAGACCAGCAGTGGACTAGCACTGGCTACATCATCTCAACACCCTCCCAAAGGCAGGCCCAGAGGGCGTAATGGGAGGGTCAAGTGTGTTGGACTTTGCACCCAGAGTCTCAGGTTTGAATCCAGACTTTGCTCCTAGCCCACTGGGCACCCTTAGGCCATTTACTCATTGTTTTCTAAGCTCAGTGTCCTTGACTATAAAATGGGGGTAATAATAGTACAAGCTCAGGAGAACTTAATTAGAGGAGTACTCAAAAGGTTAGCTGCTGTTGTTGTTATTGTACCATTAAACGTCAGATCCACAAGGAAACTCACAAGTCGTTTGGGAGAACAAGTGTCCACTGCAGCCTGCAGGGCGGCCCGGCCTGGCTCGGCCACACAGCAGATGCGTGCTTTTCTCTCCATCCCTGCTCACAGCATCTTTCGGAGAGCCAGCAGGAGTTTGTTCACTTACCCCGGACTCAGAGAAAGTCACCCACCTTGACTTGAAGAGCTCAGATTTGGGGGTCTGGGAGGGGGAAGCCCAGGGGTGTCCACGCCAATATTAGACTTGTTATCTGGAGGCCATTTCTTCATGAGTGGGCCCCTGCCAGTTGGGGGTGGCACTGCCCACAGATGCCACCATGGCTGCAGGGCAGATTAAAGCTCTGTTGGCTGTCATTCAGGAGGTTGGGGCTGTGGCTGGGTTCACTGTGGACACAGCCTGGACCCTACAGACATGAGGACCCTGAAGCCAAGTAGGCAAGACACGGCCTGGGCGCCCTGGGCTCAGCAATCTAGCCTCTCCATAGCCTGGCCCAGGGGCTCCACCTACCCACGTGCCTGCCAGATGGAATGCCTGCTGCTACCCACCCCTGCTGCCCTTCCCTCTCCCTGATGCTAGGAAGACCCACCTGGTCCATCTGGAGGGATCCAGGTGAGCCCTGGGCCTGAGGCAGGGCATAGGTGTCTTAACCACAGCTCGGAGAGGCATGAAAGGCTGCTCTTCTCTCCCACGGGACACTGAGCCAAAAAGACGAGTTCCAAGCAATCTTTAAGTGAGGGGCCCAGGAGGAGTCTTCCCTGAAGGAGAACCCGGAATTCACTCTGAGAACGCGGACAATAGTAACACCTGTCGTTCATTAAGCAGCCCCTCTTCTCAGCCCACATCATCTGTCATTCCAGGCAATCCTGCAGCAACTGCCCCTTCACTGGGGGTTTGCGAGGGTGAACGGGAAGGTGCATCCGTCCCAGAGAACCCAGAAAGGGGGAGGGGGGCGAGAGAAGCTGCCCTCTAGCTCCATGTCAAAGCACAAGTGGAGGTGTCCCTTGGAAAAGACCTTCCTCATTCAGGTAAGTGTCACCTGGCCAGGGTGGAGGAAGCGTGTCCCTCACAGGTCTCCAACCACAAAGCCAGGAGGCCCCATGGTCCTGGGGAAGGTTGAGCAGACTTACTGCAGCCTGGCAAAGGCTTCTCCCTCTTCCCTTGGCTCGCAAAGCTGGTCGCTGAGGCACTGGTGGGCAAATTTGCACACGGACAAGAATCCTCCATGACCAGTATTGTGTCTAAAAGTCCGGGCTAACCCACCGTCCAGAAAAGACGCCAGGCACCTGCCACACCACCCATGACAGAAACGATGAGCCAACTCCACACAGGGCCTGGGATATTGGGAGAAGGCTGGTGCTGGCCTCCCACGGGGCCGAGGCTATAAGCCCTGCTTGGTCTGACAGGGGCGTTTGCTCTGCGGCCAGTGACCAAGCGTGTGAATGTGAGGCTAAGAAAGCGGTAGCCGTGGAGCCTGCCTGTGAAAAGCAGTGCGACACCAGGCACTAGTTCTGCCACAACGGACAAGTGTTCCCGAGGCTGGGCAGACCACGTCTTCTACAGCGCCCCCGTGTGGCGGCAGCAGAGGCGGTAACAATGATGGCCTGATGAGAGGTAGTCTCTCTCTTCCTAGCTTGGGGAGCAGGATTCTCCCCATTGGACAGAGAAACCTGGGCTCATGTGCACAGGGCAGTCAACGGCTTTGATCAGGAAATATTGGACTCTCATTAAGCTGTAGAGGCGGGTGCTTGAGCAATCAAGTGGAAAATGAAGAGACTTGTGACCAATACTCTCAAACTAGTGAGGTGAGTGACTCTGGTTATAGCATGGAACTTGACCACCTCATTGGTTCCTTCTAATAGCTAAGTAGGCGTAATTATGCACATTAAATATATGAGGAAATTGAGGCTCTGATGATCGCCTTCAGTGCTCCACGAGATAAGAATCGTAACCTGAGGCCACGCAGGGTCTGCTGTCCTCATACTGGCTCTTTCTCATCCTTCAGATCACCGCTTAAATGTCCCCTCTTCAAAGAGGCCTGTGAGCCACAGGACCTAGAGTGGGTTTCATCCCATGCTTTTCCATACACGAGGACAATAGTCTTCCTTTCTTGGAGTATTCTCGTAATGATCAAAACATCATTTTCATTCATGGTTTTAAAATTCCCTTTGGTCTGTCTCTCACCAGAGAATGTATGCCCCATGAGGCTGTTATGCTTGCCATTGAGACCCAGGGCTCAGCACCACACTGAGCACATAGTAGGACCTCAGTGTGAACACTGGTTGAGTAAGCGATCAAATAACTAAGTAATGAGAACTTGAAGCCAATGTCCCTCTGGATGGAGTAAAAGTCTGGAGATACCACAAGGAAGAGAAGATTCAGGGAAGACGTGGGCCCTGTCTCCAATTCTAAAGGGCTTTCCTGGAGCAATAGGAGCAGGTAGGGTGAGAGGCACTGGAGCAGAGTCACTTACAAGTGGGACCGTCCATGGGTGGAGGGACTGGGCTCCTCGAGAGGTGTGAGCTCCCTGCCCTTGTATGTGCAAGCAGGCCCTGACCTCCCGTTTCTGCCCCCACCTGGGCAGGTTCAGAGAGAACCCAGGCATGGGTGGAGGAGGCTGATCAGGGACTCAAAGCAAAACAGATGAGGGGGCTCCGAGGAGAGGCGAGGCTGTAGGTCCCCTGGGGGATTATCGAGAGTGGGAATCTTTAGGCAGAGACATGGGTCTGTCTGCTGAAACTTGCTCATTGCAGCTTCTGGGCTTTCTTGCCAGGTAATTGCAAACAAAATAGGCTGGGGCCCGGACAGCAGCTACAACCTCTTTCTGCAGAGAAGGGCCCAGGATGAGGCACGCAGGAGCAGGTACAGGGCCCTGAGTCATAGAGGGAACCAGTCACACTCAGAATGCCTAAGACTCTGGTCTCAGAACCTTTCTTCATGCTGGGGCGCAAGGCCTGCCTCTGTCTGGCTGTGGGCTGCTCATCTGAGGCCTGAGAGCCCACTGAGCATCCACACTGCATTTGGCCAGAGCTGGGAAGTAGGAGCCATCGGCACTGCATTTGAGGCAGCCAAGGGGAAAGATGTGCTTTGCATCCCACAGCACTAAGTGACACACACTAGCTCAGACTCCAGGGCTGGGGGTCGGAGCAGATCAGATGGCAGGGCCCAGCCCTGAGCTCTTTCTCTGTGTTGGTTGGGGAAACCCTGACCACCTAGAGGGGCTTGGAAGGCAGCCAAGAAGGGCCTAGCCTGAGGGGCTGTGAGACTGGCCAGGGACACCTGGGACTCTGAAGGCTGGGTTTCCTGAAGGAAGTGTGCATTTACATTACCCTCTTGTGTATCTGCATGAAAATAAAAATGTGAATCATATATTTCTCTGTGCATGTGAATCTCCACACTTGCATGAGTGTATGTTTCTACCTAATCACAGCTCATGTATGCCTATATATGTGTGCACCCTTTCATGTGTTTGCATGTTTCTAGGTATACATGGGAGTACAAGTGGTTATGTGAGTTATATATTTATTTATTGATTGATATACATGTATTTATTCCACAAATAATCATTAAGTGCCTAGCATGTGCCACATGTGGTCCTAGAGGCGGGAAATGCAGAGGTGAACAAGAAATCCAAGCTGTCTTTCTTTACGCAGTTTACATGTAGTGGACGGTACAGGCAATAAATTAATAACCGGTCTCAGATAGTGACCGCCACCACGAAGGAAAAAAGGCAGGGCGATGAGAAAGGGAGTGACTTGGGAAGGATTATTTTATATAAAGAGGTTAGAAAGACTGCATAGAAATGCAGAATCTCAGGTGTCCACCCAGGTCTCCTAATTCAGAATCCGCATTTAACAACATCTCCAAGTGATTCGTATGCACATTAGGGATTCAGAAGCACTAGGCTAAAATACATTAGCATAGACACGATAGGGAGGGAAACAAGGAAATGCAGGGGTGGGCAAAAGTAGGTTTACAGTTGTGAGTATGCAGAACAGTTTATTCCTGTATGATTAAATATTCCCTTGTTTTTTTGTATGACCCCTGTAAACCTACTTTTGCCCACCCATGTATATAGGCAAATGCTACGGATCTCCTTCTGCTGCTCGACATGAGTTACTAGTTGGTGTTTATCAATGTTCTCCTTTCCTTGGCAAGATTCTTTACCCAGTGAGATCTCCCAGGCATTCCTATGGACCTGAGTGAGACCTTGGAGGGCCTCCCCATGGAAGGCCACGGTGGTCTTCAGTTAACTTTTAGCCTAAGACAGTTACCATTCCTATTACTCCTCGCTCCCTCTGAGTGTCAGAAAGCTGACTTCCTTGTGATAGAATTAATAACCTCAGTCGAACTGTAACCCCTCTTCTGCTTGTTCACCCAGTTACTAGAGGAGTTGCCAGTGGCCTGCTGACATTCTCTGCTTCCACTTGAATGCAGATGTTCTTACACCCTCCCGCGGAAGCATCCCTTCCTGGGTTGTTAACACTTCTAAACCCCAAGCTTGGGGAGAAGGTCAGTAGGTGGCATTGTGAGGGGTACCACCCCTGCTTTTGCTCCTTGGTACCGTAGCCATGCATCCTGTCTCCGGAAGAAACAGCACCATGTACAAGCAGCTGATTAAGAGTGTCTATGGCATCCTACAGAATAGTCCCCTGACATCATAGTATTTTTTAAGTACACTTGACTCTGGAACTAAGTCCTTCAGTGGATCATAATTCTACAGTTCCACCTGCCTCTGGGCAATGGTGTACCTCGTATGACCAATGATCCATTTAGCTCCAGTCCATTGGCTGACTCTTCTCTCTGTAAAATGAACTCCTCGGTCTACAGCAGTGTCGTATGGGATGCCATGACAGTGAGGTATTCAGTGAGTCCGCAGATGGTACTGCTGGCAGAATTCTAGCAGGCAGGGAAAGCAAATCCAAATCCAGAATGAATGGCTATTCCAATGAGGAAAAATTGTATTCCCTTCCATGAAGAACAAAATCCAATGTCATCTGTCTACCACGAGCTGATATCCATGGCTGCTCTGTCACTGAGTCCGTTGAGCAAGCACTGGGGTGTCCAGGGAAAGAGACTAACTGGCATCCACAAAGAGGTCCTCTTGTGGATGGCTTATTACGGTCCTCCCTTCCAGGGTCTTTAAGAACTTTCGATGAGTGTTCCCATAGGACACAGGTATACTTATGGTACTGGGTCCATTCTGAGAGTCCAAGCACATGCCTTTTCCCCCGTCCCCCTTTCACCAGTCCTTCGATCTTGTCTCTTCCAGGTCCCCACCTGGCCAAATCATTAGCCACTTATCACGAATCATTGTAGAACTTGGACCTGTTCTTCCAGACCAAGACAATGGGATAGACTGAAGCACTGCTCCCTGGGAGAATTTCCCCATTCTGTCCCTCAGAGACACTTCCAATGGGGCTGTAGTAGCGCAGCATCCCACTTCCAGCTGGGGCCAGCCTACCACACCGAGCCATCTGTGACCCAGGCTCAGAAGGCTTCCTCTCGGTAAGTTGGCGATAGGCCATTTCTGTGTGATCACAAGTGCTGGCTGAGAAAGGGATAGCTTTGGCAAGTATGTGCCACCTGCTTATGCAACATGCTTGTGCTTTCAGGACGTGCTCGGGTCCAGACCCCTGTCTACTGTTTTCACTTGATGAAGGAGCATTGTTGGGCATGCTCAATTTAATGGCTAGATGGACCAGATAACGTGGTGGGTATTTTGGACTAAACAATTACTTCATAGTCTATGGTCAGGTGTTTAGCCTCTGCCAGTGCCAAGGGGCAAGCCAAGAACTGCTTCTCAAAAGGTGTATAGTTTTTTGCCAGAAAAAGAATGGCCTTGCTCCAAAAATAAAGGGTCTCTAACCATGATTCTCCTATTTGGCCTTGCCAAACCCTCCACACAGCATCGCAATCTGCCACAGATACTTCAGGCCCCATTGGATCTAATGTATCATAAGAACTTGGCATCAAGTCTTAACCAGCTCGGATCCCATTTAAGTCCAGCAGCTCTTTGGACCCCTCAGGAAATGGCTCCAAGTAGTCTATACAGAGGCGGTACACATTGCCTCTAAAGTCCAAACCAGCCCACCAAGCGGTGTGACTCTTTCTTAGTGATCAGGTCTGCAAGGGTTAACAACCTATTCTTCACTTTGAAGGGGATGTTCTGAATTTTCCGGGCTCCTATTTGCCTAGAAGCTTAACGGGGTTCTCTGTATTTTCTCAGGTTATTCTATCCCCCACCGCCGCACTCCCTCAAACACAACTGTATTTCAAGATACTTGCCGTTTTATGATTTCTAGGTCCTATTAGCAAGGTGTCACCAATGTGCCAGACCAGTGTGATGTTCTATGGAACAATGGACTGATCAAGGTCCCTATGAACTAACTTGCTAGAAAGTTAGGGAGTTGGAGAGTCGACATAGCACCGAGGCACGGTGGAAGGCGCCCTGCCGTCACAGCCATGAGAGATCCATGGTACTTCCGACGTCAGCCTGTTATCAGGGTAGAGGAGAAAAAATATCCTCGGGGTGTCAGGTCCTCATTAATTTGTTCCAGTTAGGAGGCCACATTTGGAACACTGTGGAACTGTCACTGGAATCACCGTCTGATTAGTTATAATAGTTTGTTTCCAGTTTTTATGACTCAACCAGCTTGCACACTGGCCAAGCTAGACATTAAATGGAATCACTAGCCTTGTATCTCTCTTTGACAGTAATTTCACTTTGTGATTCCAAAGAAATGATGTTCTGACTTTCTATTTTTTAAGGAATTTTAAAAATATTTTATTTGTATCTATTTTTAGAGAGAGAAGAAGGGAGAAAGAAAGAGAGGGAGAGAAACATCAATCAGTTGCTTCTCTCACACCCCCCGCTGGGGACCTAGCTCGAAACCCAGGCATGTGCCCTGACTGGGAATCGAATAGGAGACATTCCCATTTGCAAGCTGGTGCTCAATCCACTGAGCTACACCAGCCAGAACAGCCTTTATATTTTAACGTGGTTTGGGAACCTACAGCAGCTTTCACTTGGCCTGTCCGTGCTCCATGAGTCACGGAACCAGTGTAGAAAATCTACGGTTCTGAGAGTATTTATTCCAACAATATGCTTAGAACCTGGATAAGTAGCCACAATACACTGCCCTCTGCCGTGGAGCAAACTCTGATCAACATCCCATTTCTCATCTGATCCTTAGAAGCCCCCGCTGCAATTGGTAAATCTCAGGGGTAACCGGGGTCTTTAGGAATTGGCATTTGTTCGAGACTGGTGTCTATAATTCAAGAGATCTCGGATCTCTGCCAGGACTCCATTACCCTGAAATATGGCCACCAATCCCTTTGATGAAGTCTCCAGGAATTAAATTATTATTTAATTTATTATTATTACAGAGCACTTCCTCAAGGGGGCCCGCCCACTCCTCTTTTAGGCCACCAACTCTGGTTCTGCATACTGACTGGGTAAGGTTCTGAAAATGTTTATTTTCCATTCATGAGATGCACATCTTTCTTATTATCTGAAATAGAACCTTAGTGAGCTCCCCATCTCTTTTGGCTATAAACCCATGATTTTTTGGACATTTATCATGTCCAAAAAAAAAAAAAAATCCTGCAGTTTGGACCATTCTGATTACCAGGAGGTTCTGCTGTCTACAGTGGTCAGTCCACTCACCCTTTAAGTGCCTTTAATCCCTGACCTTTAAGTGCCACCACATGGCCTCTGTCACACCAGGATCCTTCCATTTCCATTGAAATTGGGGGCGCACTCAACAATGGCAGCTTCCACCTGCATGCCTAGCCCACAGAGGACAGCCCCTGGAGTGGCTTCTCAAAGAGGTTGGCATTGCCCTGATCAGTGATTTCCCCCCAAGGTCCTGGTGAAGGGCGTCTCTTCCTAAGGGGTCAGAGTTTAGAGGACATGTCTTTCTTCAGAATTTCTTACATCAGGAAATTTCTTTCAGCTCCTCAAACCAGAGCTCAGACAGGCTCATCAACATCAGGAAATTCATGCAGACACCAAATGACATCCCTTCTGAGAATTCACCCTCACACGTACTCCCTAGAATTTTGCCAAGATAAATTAGCAAAGTCTTGTAATTCTGTCAGTGAGTAAACTTTCTCCTCCAAGGTTTGTCTTTATAATTGGTCCCTAGGAACATTCTGGAATCTGACCTAGTCTTAAGCCTGGAGGGACAATGAAGATTGCTAGTTTCCTTTTGCAAGATAACCCCCTTGGGAAAGAGGCTTTCACTAAGGCAGGGCAGCCTCTTCTAACGGGGGCAGGGCCAGTGTGGCCAACACGGCAGATTCCACGAGATCTGGAAGTCTGAATATCCGAGTCTATTCCTCATATATACCCCCGTTTTGATTCTCAGTTATCACTCTTTCTATACTAATTTCCTAAATTTTATGTAGCAACCATTTGCCTAGTATTATACCGCAGCACCCAGCTCAGCGAACCAGACAGTCTGGTCTTTTCAGCCCTGCCCCAGTGAGAGATGAGACCCTTTTCCCCAGTCGGAGGACATTCCTGAGTCTCGTTCCATCGCTGGAGCTAAGACTCTAGGGACTTTTGTTCATTATTTTCTTTCTTTAAGCTATCCAGTGCCATTCGAAACGGATATTGCATCCCACAGTCCTCGAGTCCCCCTGCCCTTTCTTCCGCTCTATGGTTCAGGCCTCTAACATCTTGCCTTCAGTGGGCACTTCATTTCAGATGACCACAAGGGACACTTTAATTGGCCGTTTCAGCACAGGTACCATGGGCTTCTGGGTCCACCCCTTACCACAAGCAGTTATTTTCCTGCTGTCAGCCCTAACTAGGGCAGCAACCAATCCCAGGTTGCCGTGATCCCCTCGGCGTCTCTGCCTACACCCCAATTATGGCACCAGCATCTGCAGTAATCAGGGTCCTGGTTCGCAACAGAAACTCTGGTTGACTTGTGCAGAAAATGAATTTATGGAACAGGCTTCAGGGAGGTCAGAGACTCTGTACAGAAGCGAGAAGACTGGACGGGAGCTGAGGAGACACAGAACAAGCCCCTGCCACAGGAAGGACAGGCTCGGGAGCGGCTCTGGTGCCTTGACCTGCAGCCTCCCTGTTCCCCGCAGTAACCCTCACTGGCCCCGCACCTTAGGTCAGTCTTTCTGTCGTGTGTGTGCTTGTATGTGTGCGTGGGTAGGTAGGAGAGTTGCTCTTACAGGTTTTGTGGGGAAACAGAGCCAGCACTAACATGGAAGTGACCTACCCCAGGCTGGAGTCCCAGCTCTACCAGCTGACTTGACTTAGCTACATGACCTTGAGCAAATCACTGACCTTCTCTGGGTGGGTCTCAGTTCCATCATCTGGAAAACGGGGACCACACCCACCCTTCTTGTCCCACTGAGGTGTTGGGTAACATAGCATCCCTCCCATCATGGATAGGACTCAGCTCAATATGTAATGAGACTTATTTGTGAATTATACCAATAATGTCTGTTCATCCAGGAGACAGTCAGCTCTGTGAGGTCAAGGACTACATCAACCGGCTCAGGCTGTTTGCTCAGTACCTAGAAAAGTGAACAAAGTGTACTGTGGGCCCAACAAACACTTGTTGAGTGAAAGAATGAA